>OZ020607.1:51272339-51487166 GCA_963971545.1 Philophylla caesio | reverse complement strand
TGGGCAAAATACTACAAAATAGCACCAACGAAGAAGACCCATTAGATAAGCAGGGTGTATACAAGTTGACCTGCGAATGTCAATATAGCTATATAGGACAGACAGGGCGCAAGATAAAAACAAGATATCGTGAACATATTAGAGACTACAACAAGAAAAGGCTAAAACCATCCACTACGCCGGAGTCAAACTTCGCAAACCATATGGCAGAAAACAAATGTACACCATGCAAAATAGGGAAAGCAGCCAAAGTTCTCCACGTACAACATAAAGGACATCGTCTAAACGTTTTAGAAAACATGGAAATATACAAACAAAAAACCTTCGTGGGAAAAATAATAAACGAACAGATAAACACAGCCTCGGATGTATCATTCGAGCCTCTTAGGCTACTATACCCAAAACAGGTCAGAAGTCCCGTAACTAACACACAAAAGGGTACGCAAATGCAAACCACTGAACCCAAGCGAAAGAAAATAACGGATTTTTACCTACCTTCGAATCCAGACAATAATAATCAATAAAATGTAAACAACTAAGTTATATATACCTGCAGGTATAACAGCAACTTAAGGCTACAATACAAACACAAAAAAGGGTCCGCTAAGGAGTACCTAACCAAAAGCAACAGACAAGGACAATACTATAAAGACTAACGTACGTACAGAAAATAATCAGAACGAAAAATTACACTGAAGATGGCACAACGCCGAAACCGGTTTGTCTCCAAACCAAACTTGACAAGGGATGACGGAAATTCGTTCCAAAATACAGCGTATAATTACCCTGTCGGAAACCACAACAACCAAAAAGAATAACTTAATTTAGTCCAACTTCCGAGATAAATCTTAGTATCGAGCGTAAGTTCCGGGAAATCATCCTGCCGTCTACTAACAGAGTATGTGAGTATATTCCACGTTCCGTCAGGTGATAAATTAACCTTAAACTTGCTGTGAGAATTCTCTTCATCATTCTCAGCTTGTGCTTATGCTCTGTCGTTGCCAACAACACTAGCGAAACCCGAAACGAAAAAAACCAGACCAGCAATGTGGCCGCTGCGGTCCAGTTGGTAGTGGTGCGTGCTTAAACTCGATTTGCCGGTGAGTTCGAGGTTCGAATCTCAGTCAGGGCAAGCAAAATCTTAATTATAAAAAAAGTATTTTCTAATAGCGGGGGTGACCGCAGGATATGGCAAACCTACGAGGGTATTTCTGCCATGAAACATCTTTTCAATAAATACATCTGCCGTTCGGACTGTAGGTCCTTCCATTTGTGGAATAATATAAACACGCACACCACAAATGGTAGGAGAAGCTCGGCCAAACACTGAGCAATATAGTGTAAGCGCCAAAATTATTATTATACTCGTATTATATCTGAAAATACTCCGGTACCAAGTTATCATTTGTTTATAATATATTTTAGGTTTCTGTTAAGTCAAAACAATTTCTAGCAAAGCCAAACCCAAACCCTCATTACCTAAGCACACTTCAACTCAAATCATAAAAACCAAAAGTCAACTTACGTAATCTCACCGCATCTGAACTCAACATAACACTCCAAACATAAACTCACAACATCTAAGCTTGCATGATATTAACTCACCACACCTTCACTATTTTTACCTTAACTCATCTTCCCACACTATTTCACCTGAACTCAGTTCTCTGAACCCATCTCAATACATTTCACAGCTAAGCGAGGCAAATGAAATATACAATTGATTACATAAATTGTCACATGATAAATTAATATTACAAAATATTGGGGTGTGATATGCTTCTTGAAAATTTAACAAATTTGCCTTAAAACCAAACTAGGCATGACGAAAATTCGTTCGAAAACCAATAAATTGATTAAACTTCAATCGTCGCCTTAGTTTTAACACCTAGAGCTTCAAAAGGTAAAGCAAGATAAGTACCCAGCCATATAAAATCATTTTGCATAAAAATATTTATCGACAATAAATTAATAGTGCAAATTTAAAAGCGAGCACCATATGCCAGCACACTTCTGCACATTTGCATACTTGCATATTTATGAATATACAAATGTACATCGAAGCAAAATACATACAAATTGAATTGCTGCCCACCAAATAAGCTGAAGCACATTGACGAACAAACCCTGAAAATGGATGAAACAAAAAAAGTGTGCAAACCAAACACGCTGCACTAAATAAATAAATACATGTATTGAACAAATGGAATATGTACAATCAGTCAACAGACAGGATAAACAGGCTGTCGAACATACATTTTGGAGCGGCCAGTGGATAGCTTATAATCATTGGACGTGAAAGTGGGCAGAACTCCTCGTTGTAACAATGACAAGCAGCATAATAAATTTTTATCAAATTAAATTTCACGATTGACAGTTGATATGGAAATAATATAATTAATTGTGCATGCGTACGTGCATGCATGAAGACTAATACCAGTGGAGAATAAAAACATGATAATAATCATACACTTACGATAACAAACTCCCTGAATAATTAAAAAAATTAATATGCGTTTTCGCCGCATATATTGTTGATAAAATAATATAAGTTTTCGAGCGTTTTGGGAAAAGGCTATAAGGAAAAAAAGAACAATACTCAAAGCGTTAGAAGTTATAGTACTAAATATTTCGGAAATCACCACATTTCCTTATAAGACTTCTTTCTTCTTGGCTTCTGCGGGCTCAAAATAAATAAATAAAATATAATAAAAACAACAACAAAAAAGAACATTTGTTTTCGTTTAACTAAGTTGGGTCAAGAATTTAGTGTAACTTTCACTCAATTCATCGGAAAGTCGACTTGAACCCGAACTTTTTAGAAAAATATTATTTACGATCTGATCAGATAAGTTATTTGAATAAAATATATGTATGTATTCAATTTTATTATAGACTGATAAGTTTTTGAATCGGTGTTTGACGCATTTTCATAATTTTCGTTTGCTTTTTGTTTTGAAGTTTCCGACACGGAATCCACTGAATTTTGAAACGATATTCCGTCATCCCTTGTGAAGTTTCGTATTAAAACAAACTTGGCAAGGGATGGCCGAAAATATTTTTAAAATTCAGCATTTTTATAGTCTTAAAAAAAAACAACAATTATATAAATATAAATTTTAAAATACTTAAAAAAATGTAAACCAACTCATCAAACTTATATCACACTTTCAAATTTTTTTGATTATGCAGTTTTTTGTCTTAATAATTCTAGCATAACAAAGCACAATTTGAAGTTGCTGTTGTTTTTTGGCTTTTTTTACTGTTGGCGTTGCACATACTTTTCTATTTAAAATACTCTCAAGCATGGGTTATCTTCTTGAAGAACTTGCTACAAGCCTATACACTATAAAAATTTGTATTAAAGTTTTGTAATTTCGGTTCTTCGGCTTATGTTAGAAAACTAACTTTTTTTTAATTACTTAGTTTTATTTAGATATTGTTTTATACGTTTTCAGACAAATTTTTTTTATCGAACTTTGATACGCCAAACAAATTTCACCTGCCTTAAAGCTATCCACTAGAAGTAAATAAGCTAATAAGACTTTTGACTTATTTAAAATATTTTGGTATGGTTTATGGGTAAAAATGCAGGTTGCTGCCAAATTGACTCGAACACTTTATGGCACAGGAAGTAGCGCCTCAACTCCAAATTCATGCAAAATATATAGATTTTGTCAAAAAATATTTGGCTTTCATCGCTCCGATAAGACCAAATAGTGGTACAATAAAATTAAAAATCTGTAATTATCTCAAAGGGAGCTGAACCATTTTTTGATCAAAGCGGATAATTCTGGTAGAGCTTACTTACTGTGAAAAGTGAACTTAAGTTTCAAAGGTATTTATAAAGGTCCTAACTTACAACCATCAAATTTTTAATATATGGAAAAGTGACAAACGAAAAATAGCAGTACACTAACTGAGTTTGGCAGCTTAGAATACCTGATGTCGCTACGTCGTTCAAACTACCAGCTTTTAACTCTTACACCACTTAAACTCAACACACCTTAACACTCCACACCTTAAATGACAGTATCTTAAATAAATACACCTAATTTTAATGCACCCAACCTTTTCACGACTAAACTCTCCACATCTTGGTTCACCACAACATAACTCACTCAATACACCTTAACCAATGAACCCTGTGGCAATTTACATCGCCTTATTTCATAACACCGAAATCCAATTAGATCGAATTAGATTTTGAGATCAATCAGTGAATGTCAAATTTGTTCCAGTATGGTGAAAAAGTCCAAGATATTTTTTAGAGAAATGGAATGGAACTTCAATCTTCATTGTAATATATGTTCTTTGCTTTAACTTTTAACATACCAAAACATAATTTACTTAAACTCTTCAAAGCAAATTCATTGCCGTAAACTAACAATATCTCTTTTCGTTATATCTAAAGTTACCATGTGTGTGTGGGATCCCCGTATTGCGATCAATAGCATATTACTTTAGTTAGTGATTTCACTCGTGAATTATATCTGGTGAATTCGCCAGACAGATGTGCTCCGGTTACTTATTAGAATATGAATATGATAACTAGTAACCGAAAAAATCTCGCAAATTCACTGTTGCGCCGCATTGAATGGTTACTATACTGAAGTTGCTAATGACATTTAAGTTCTGAAGAAGCTAGTGAACGGCGTTGATTGGTTTTCAGTAACCAGTTAACACATAAGCCCGTCAATCATGTGTCGTACCACCGCCTATTTTTTCATAGGCAAAGCAATACAAATGATGAAAAAAATAAACCAATACGAATTGCAAGTTTCGCAGAAATACATATTTATGAACATTTTTTAATGCAAAAACAATACAGCTCGTAATTAACTGACTAAATAACAAAATAGTAAATAAGCAAGCAATAAGCAATTACAACAGTTTACGTGGTGATTTATTTGCAATTGGACGCGTGTAAAAAAATTTCTAGTGCGAAAACCATATTCCATAAGCATCTTTTGCTAATTTTAAGTCAATTTTACTTAATAAATCTTGTAATAATTACAATTACTCATTTTACTCAATCACAGCACTTTTTCAGTATTCTTGTTTTGTTCTCCTCGTTATTACAATTCTGTTTCATTTGAAAGCAAACAAGCATGGTATCTACCATAAAAGCGCTACTGAAAATTACTTTTTTCTCTCACTTCATATTCTCAGATCTAATATAGTTGGTTCATGGTAAGCAAGTATGGTACATATATACATATGCCTATGTTCATAAAGTTATTTAAAAATTCCATGAAATTTCTTTTTAACCATACTAAATTTGTATTGCGTACATAGAAGCGCAATGCAGTAGTGTGAGGTGACACTTTGCCCAGTCAATGATGCCTACGTCATGCAAATTGCGTAGTATGTATGAGTGTATGTGTGCAGGGTGTGCAAATTACGTTGCAATGCTATTTATGCTGTGCATTGTGTAATTACCTGTAGAGTCGCCGGAAGGCTGCTGCTCCAAGTAATCAGACATACTCGGAAGTCTTATTTTGTGCTTTTATTATTTTATTATTATTTTTTTGTAGCATTTTAATTTTTTTTGTGAAATTTCCGCGACGATGAATCATAAATCGACACTGTTGTCTTTGCTTTTTGTTATCATTAATTTCGCGAACCAACAAACCGCAATGAACTTTATTTAAATGCAGTCATGGAAATGTATGCTTTTGACGCAGGACAAAGACTATTTTTAAAAATGGCATTCGTTGATGGTAATCGTTAAGTTCGAAAATTAAAAAATAGAGAGCAAATAATGGCATTGTTTTAAATATTTTTTAATGCTTTTTTGAGTGAAGTGATTCGTAAATTAAAAATTTGGCGAATGACATTGGTCGTTGTGGACTGGGTGCAATTGAAATATCTTAATTGAAAAAATGTGCTCATTACACTAAACAACTTTTAACAGAGGCAAAATAAAAGGCATAAATGGCCGCCAAAGGCTAATGCATTGATAGAAAATATTTTTAAGAACTATATATTTATTTTGTTGTTATTAAGAAGAGCACAAAAAATTTAATTTTTAATATATGTTAATTTTTTAAATATTTTAATATTTAAAAATGACGTCAAAGTAAAAAATTTAGCACGTATCAAGTTTTTTGCAGCAAAAAAATTTGCCTGAATATAAAACAATGTCTACAAAAAAATTTCGAGTTATTTAGTAAACAAATATTGAATTGAAAAAAATTTGCATGAATATAAAACGATGTCTACAAAAAAATTTCGAGTTATTTAGTAAACAAATATTGAATTTGAACTCACTACGAGAAAAACGTAAGTATTTATAATGCTTTCATATTTAAACTTAAAACCGGCAGTTTGTGCTTACTAAGCAAATTATATACAAAAAAATTTTTTTTCATTATTAGACTTTCTCGAAATTCGAATTTATGAAAACATACACATGTTTTAATTCGGCTTGAATTAAAATTTCTCGCGATATTAACAGAACAATCTAAGTAACATTTAAAATAAAATTTAACTGGTATTGGTTTCAATAAAAAAAAAGTAAATGAAGCTCAGATTATATATGTATGTACTACACCTCTTCCAACAGTATTTCAGAAAAACATAAATGTCTTTCAGAAATGGCGAAATAATATTCAAAAAAGCCCAAATGTATTTCAGAATACCTCAATTGTATTAAAAAAAAAACTCAAATGAAATTCAGAAATAGTCAAATGTTTTTCAGAAAAACAAAAATTTAACTCAGAAAAACACAAATGTATTTTGTATGTATGTATGTATGTATACAATTGTATTTCAGAAAAACTCAAATGTACTTCCTTTCTTTTCTGAAATATATTTGGGCTTTTCTGAAATACATTTGTATTTTCTAAAATCTAATTAATCTTTTCTTAAACACAATTGGGGTTTTTTGAATTTCAATTGAGTTTTTCTGAAATAAAATTGATCTTTTCACACAATTACGCTAACGGGGAATTTACGTTTTAAGTAAATCATTATTTATTACAACTTCCTTCCTCTTTATCCTTTTTATGCCTCAAAGAATAATAAAAAGTGTGCTAGGGAAAATGAAAGAGTGATAAATAAATAAAAACAAGAGTAATAAAAACATTACTTGGACAGTGATGAAAAAGTATTAGTAGCAGTAGAATGATTTAAATACTTTGTAAGAGTGTTGATTAATGTCGAAAACACACTTACAAATGTACATAAATAATTGTATGTGTGTACCTAAAAACCTACAAACTTGAATACATAATGAACAAGTACTGTTGCATTAATCATAAACACTTCTGTTAAGTGCAATTCATTAGAGAAATTTAATGTAGATACACCCAAGGGAAAATTGAAAATTGACAATCAACTGATAAACGACATAATCGATCAGATACCTAAGGGGAAAGAGAAGAATGAAATTATAGAGAAAGAAGTAGCAGCATACGAGTATGTATCTTAGCTGATATCTGTGTGAGCATTCTTTAATTTTTACACACATTTGCTATGTGTAAATATGTATATCATAAACTGACTAAGGGGCAGATGCAAATTGTAAATTTATCAAATACCGACAAACAGAATATGCATTGATAAGTGTGTTACGAACTCGGAGCAAAAGCAATGCATATTTTATGGCTTTGTCATTTAAATACGTAGTTTTTACTCTGAGCTTGACACACCTTTACAAGTACTTTATGAAACTTTTAAAACCGCACGTGCATTAGAAGCCAGTAGAAAGTAATAATTCAGCAGCTCAACCAATTAAAATATAATTAAATTGCTAAGTTCGCTGATGATTACAAAAACAAATAAAGCTTTGTTTGTTTAATTCAGTATAACCACTTTCAATATTCAACTAAATAAAATTAGGGTATTCACAAGCGTCGTAAAGTGTCGTATTGTAGTAAAGTTATAAAATTTTTAAAAATTCAATGCTGTGTTATTTAACTTCTTTTTCTGTACAATGCAATTAAAACAACAAAAATAAATAGTATGCCATTGAACATTAGTATGACTTTAAAACTTTACGACAATTGACTGCACTTCGTGAGTACCCTAAATATTTTTATTAATTATATTAATATGTATGTATATATGTATTTTCTTCTCTTTTGGCCTATACTACATCCCTTCATTTATTCAGAACCTTCAACGAAGTAAAAACACTCTCAAAGTAACTCAGCTGCAAAAATGCTATCAAAATACTTTTGAATACTTCTCGATATTAGTTTAGAACGCCAAGCTCACTGAAGAATTTATTAAAACTGTCTGCTCAAAAAAAATACGCAGATTGAATTGAAAATTTCACTCACAATAAAATTAATGCGATGTATGAAAAAATAATAAGCTAGACCTTCCTAAACAGCATCAGCGGAAAATTTTATAAAACGCGCGCGCTGTAGGGAGAGAGCGGGCGTGACACGCACAATATCATATGTCCGAGTAAAATTAAGTTTAATAAGCTTTATTCAACAAAAACTAATTAAATAGTAATATTAACATGAAAATGAAACGGATTTTTGATCGTTTTGTACAAAAATTACTTTTTGCTGAGCCTTAATTAACAATTATATCATAATATATCACTACATTTTTAAGCTTTCCAACTGAGCATTATTCCAATAAATTTAAAAATTTCTGTAACCCATTTTACACCCTCTCATTTTATTGTTTCTGAATTTAATATTAAAACTCAATAACGATATTTTCAGTGGAAATTATATCTTCACATTTTTATTATAAATTTGTAAAATTACTATCGAACTCCAAAATTATTGCTTTATATAAAAACGATACAAATTAATACCAATATTGTGTAAAATTCATCTTGTAATAGATATAAGCTGGCAGTCAGCGTCCCACTCTAGTAAATACCGAAACCTTGCCTTAGAACCTCTTCTTAATTTAAGGAAGTAAGCGCTGTTTATATTGTCCTGCCAAATGCAAAAGCTGGAATTTTTCAATAACATTATGCGTAAGGAAAAGCTTGAAGAAACTACTAACGCACTGTTTTCTAATTAATTAAACCGAATGGGAAAACTTTGATGTTTTTACAATTCTTTCAAAGTGCATTCATTTTTCGTGAACTGACTTCAACTGCGAACTGCTTAAGTGATTATTTATTTGCACTTAAAACAACTTGACTGCAATACCTAGTGCAACAAGGCAGCAGTGTACGTTTTTTTTTTTGTTGCAATAGTGCATTCAAAGGGAACTCCAAATCTGAGTATGCGAATAGGTTTTGAAGTGAGCGTATGGCAAAGCAGACAATTGGCTCTTCCAGCAGCAGCATCAACGGCGGCAGGATGGTCGGCATCTATAGATACAGAAAATATGTTTGTGTATTTCTTGCAATCGCTTTGATGCTTGACTAGCTGCTGTTAATATTTGCTCGTATCCGTAAACAAATCAATCGAACTGGGTCAAGATTAATCAACTTTGAACTGTATGCAGTGAAGCGTGCGTCGCAAGCGATGATGGCGTGTTGAACTCTAAACGGCCTTGCTATTCTGGCAAGCAATCAAGTAGTTGTGCAATGTTTTTTTGAACAATTTGCACTTATACCGTAAGTATGTACATACAAACATAATCGTACTTTGCACAATTCAAACTTCATAGCTGCGAGCGAGTATACAAATGTTTTGTAAATAAATATGTAAATAGTAGTCTTCAGATGTGTGTGTGCGAGTATCAAAGGCTTAATGCGCTGCTCGCGAAAATGTGATTAAAAATGAGTGCACAATTTTGAAATTGAATTACAAACTCAAAGTGATGCCTTAATTTGAAATATTCGCAAGTTAGGGCTTCGAAGCACTCACGTGCCTGTAACATTTGAGGTTGCAACATATGCAATGTGAGTGCACCAACGTGGAGAATGCACGTGAGAATTTTGTTTGCTTATAATCTACTGTGAGTGATGGTACATACTATACATTATAAATTAACAACTACAACTAGCCAAGGCATATATATTGCCTTTGATTTTCCTAGAGAAGTAACCTAAAGGAGTCAAATGCACATGTGTGTTTGTGTGTGATTACCCACTATCAAATGCTGCACAGCAGCTCAAATGTAATTAACAAAATTCTGTGCCCCCCGTTGAGCAAACATGCCGGAAAAGGCAGCAACAACAAATGCAGTGTATATAAACGTAGCTGCCATGAAGCCTCGAGTCAATAAAGCTACATCACTGACACGGATTCGATGAACTATCAACAAAATTGCGATCGTCTGCCATACGTAAACGGAAGCAAGTTCCCATAATTCCTGTATTTATAAGCTCATAAGTATATATGTATGTATGTATGTATGTATGCATAGATGAAACGTATCTCCAAAGTTGCCTGTGTATCTTTTGCAAATCTTGATTCCATTTCCAATTGCAAGCCATCATCGTTGCTATTCCCGTCTAACTAGTTATAGTCGCGTGTGGCTTGTGTCAGCAGAGGACTTTTGAAAACAAGTTGCAGCGAACGTTGTAGTTTAAAATCTGCGCTTATGGTCGCAATTAGCAGATTTTCCGAAAATTGGTAGCCAAGTAGCAACATATGAGCCGTGTAAGCGCCGCCAGACCTCGCTTACTTAAATAAATCATATTTTCTTTATACTTGAAACGGCACGTTGGATGCGCTTATGATGAAAAGCCTTCCATAATTTATTTCTTAATCGTTATATAATTCTAAAACATATGACATTCTAAGTTAAACTGACATTTAATTCTAATATAAAAGAAGATTGAAAATATTATTATTGATTACTTGTTTATTACTTACTCGTATTATGGATTTTCATGTATTTATTATAAGGGTGTAATACAAAAACTTAAAATTGTTAGGTTATTTTAAGATCGCTGCTTTATACTGAAGAAACCATATCGGTTTGTGGAAAACTGTGTGAAAATAAGGGTAGAGTGAGGATAGTTGAACGTTATTGTTATTATTTGAGTGTTGCGTAATAATAATTGTTTCAACAATAATTCTTTTGTAAGTTTATTAATGATTTGATATGAAATATAATAGTTTTATATTTTTTTTTACTCTTGCAAATATTATAATGTCAGTGAAATCTGCACAAATCCACTTTAAAGTAGTAAAACGAATTACAAAATGGAAAAAGACAGAAACGGTATAATATATTTTTTTTCTAATTTAATACGGAAATCAGTTACATTGAAATGCAACATATTAGAAAATTAAACTCTTCATGATTTCTTAGATTTTGGTAATTTTGTGTGCCGCTTTTCTTGCACGTTTTTGGCGAAGATTTTTGGTCCTTTACTTTTATATTATAAACTGGATCATGTATCCCCACAAATAGTGGTTCATCTATCTCCACAGGCCATGAGAAAATTACAAGTGCACAGTCGCAAATTGATTAATTTCAAGTGCTAAATATATCGTTTTTACGTGCAAGGGACAGCAACCAATGCAAATCTCTACAAACACGTACCAGATTAGGTCGTTATCAGAACTATCTAGGCATAGTTCTTTAAGACAAAAAGTCCTAGGGATTTTAAATATATTACAATTGGTTCTACTATCGTCGCTCTCCCCTAAAAGTTTGGGTTTAATTAAACATGTGGAAAAAAGTTTTAAAATTTTATTTTTTATTGTTTGGCCATAAAACAATTTAATTTTACATTCTTTATGAGCCCTATACTTTTTCCCAAAATCTTATCGGCCTTAAAGCTCATAAACAACTAAAAAATACAATTTTATTTTAATATTTCGCATAGCTCAATGACCATGCAAGGGATATCGAGTGCATGTCCGTTCCGACCGTCGATAAGTACGCACAGTTTTTAGTTTATTCATTCCAGTGAAAGAAAAATAGAAATTGGCAACAATGAAACTAAAAGCTTTGGTAAATTAGAGCCATATAAAATAAACGGTATCGGCCAAATTAATAGTAATTATTGAATATGTAGTGCTAGCGCGGCCGATCGTCTAAACGGATAAATTCGCATTTTTTGTCATCGTTGACCTCTACGGTAAGAAATTTGTCATATTGTAAACATTCGGAATCAACATTTTCCGGCTAAGAGTGAAAGAGAAAGTGTTTTAAATTTAGTCATTGTAAGAAAGAAGACTTGAGTAGAAAAAACATGTAGTAGCTGTTTTGTTTAGATTAGAAACGTGCTTTTAAGACAATTGACCCAAAGCTGCTCCTAAAACATTGGATTTAGTATTCTAGAGCAATGGTTTCAATGTTTTATGAAACAGTGGCAACATCTCACAAATTTGACATAAAAAACGTAAATAAACATAACATAATCAATGAAAGCAACCATTTTTTTCAGAAAATGTATAACTGTGAATTAACATTTGGTCTTGCTATTTAAATAATTGGCTTATCGCAAACATTTGACAAGTGTCTTTTGAATTTTCGTTATCATAAGGAATTTCTATAATTTAATATTGAATGAACATTTTTGCTTTCGGTTTTCTATTAAGTTAACAAAACTAAACAGCTGTTTTTTATTACCTCCTCGTTTAAAGGTTACAAAATTTATCTTGTTACAATCAGTGTAGAATACGAAATGGTTACAAGTTTTACTGAATGGTAAATTTCAATACCCCAGTAAATTGTATTACCTTGCCTATATAGACCAATAAGTATAAACAACGAAATTACTGAAAAGGTTAAAACGTTGAAATTATACTTCATTCAACGAACATGTAAATACTTAAGTAGAACATACAATACAAAGTTGTATAGATCTATAATTGAACCTCATTTTATTTACTATCCTCAAATATTTTTCATAATGAGAGATAGTCAAATCTATAAGTTAGAAAATCAACAGAACCGAGCAATGAGATTTATTATTATTAAACGCTATGACACACCTGTCAGATATTTGCTGGCCACACTAAACTGGCTGAGCGTTAAGCAGCACCTTTTTTACTATACAATGAAGTTTATTAAGAATATTATAGAGGGAAACTTGCCCGATTAATTAAAGAGTAATATAAAATATGTCAACAATGTACACTCCAAAAATACTCGTAGTAGAAATGATTTTAATTTTCCGGCTTATAAAACACAAACAGATAATTTTAATTTGTATTACAAAGGATTAAAATGTTTAAATGAGTTGCCAAATGATATTAAATGTAACAATATGAATAGGTTTAAAAGGTTATTGTACAATTATTGTAGGACCCTTCCAATTTAGTGTGAGTAGGCCGGTCTTTTGAACTAATTAATCGCAATGAATTCGTACACTGTACACTACAAGGTTTTGCCAGAAACCTACTTATAACGGTCCCACAAGCAACCATTAAGTAGCCCAAGCTAATTTCATTTCAAGATGCATCACTTGATCAAATCAGTGCATCGCGACTTTTTTTGGCGACTTTACAAGGATTTGCGTAAAACATCGAAATATTTTGCTTTGATCAAAAAAATGCTACCTAATTCGTTTATTAATTAAAATTACGATTTTAGATGATAAGTTTCATTGTCTTTTTAATTATTGTTCATAAAATAAAACAAAAAAAGAGTACATGTACCTTTCTGAAAATTCCGTGTCGATAAAATGCGAGTAAAAGGCGAGAGCCAAAATAATATGTTCATTTTAAAAAGTTCAAACAATACACACCATTGTCGGAATGTGGTCAAGACACTCACATGCTATGGTAGGAAGGTGGTCGGAAGTCGTACACATCATGCAGATGGTGGGTGCAACACGCACATGCAGTAGTTCAATTTTGCGTAATTTAAACCATACATTTTTATCCATGACAAGAAAATGCCATTTCTACTCGATTGAATCGACTTTTATCTATATAGATAAATTATTCTAAATTTGAAAAGTTAGTTAAAATAATAATTACTAAATGAACCAGAGTGATCAGTAATCTTAGGTGTCGGTATCTTACTGTAAAAAAAATTTACTTATTTTTCTTTATGAAAAATAATTTTTATATATTTTTTATACACGCTTACTTACGCAATATTAGATAAATAATTAGCCTTAGAAGTTTCCAACTAATAACAATTTTTATATATGCAATTTGGCATCAATGTGTGTTTACCTGTAATTAAAGAAAAATAATGTATAATTAAAGTGAATAGATATAATTATATATGTATAACTAAATAGGTTCGTCTTGAAAACCCGATTTGCATCACTATAAGCCCTACATATATTGGCAAACCAGGCAATTTGTTTGCATTTATTGAAGTGTCTTTACTTTTAAATTACTAACGAGATCATTCTCTGAAAAAACTATTTATAAAGCGAAATTTGTGCAAAACTGATATAGCAATTTACAAAAGAAAATATTCTGTTTTTTTAATGTTGTCTTTTATTTCATGCAGTTGATTTTATTATCATTTTTTTACTAACGTCTTTCAGCATTTTATTCTAAGTTACGTGACAGATTTTCCAGATTGTCGGAAAGCGTCAGTCGAAAGCTTTCGGAAAATTCTTGTTAAAAAGTTAAAAAAGCTTTGATTAAAATGTTTACCAAAAAGTTTGAAGCATTTTAATTGAAAATTAATTTTAAATAAAGACAAATGAATATAAATTGTCCATATGTGGTAATGTGTTATTGTGCTTTATCTGTTAGACGCACAGTGATCGCATTTGAAATGAAGCGCTCCAGTTTCAAAGTCGATGAAAAACACAAAAGAACATATAATTATTTTTTTACGTACCATTATTTATACCATTATTCAGGTCTTTAACAAATTCACGCAGAGTTACAAAAAACAGATGCCTTAATAATCAGCCACCGAAGAATTTAATAATTGCGTAAGTAAACAGTTGAGTATTTAAGCATCCAATATATGACTACTATAAGCACATATGTACATAACGACAGTAATGATTGAAAAGGTCTAAAAAGTCGGGTACAAATGTATTTTAATAACACAATGTGTTACCTCACTGCCCCTTTTCACGTTGTTGTGGTAACAAAGTCACTAACAATGGCAATAAAAACTGAATACTCGTACCGAACAAAGGTAAAGCGAGCTTACCAGCTACTGCAGTTTGGCTAAATTGAGTAAAGAGTCACGTTGTCGCCAAGCGTTTATAAAATGGCTCAAACATCGAAGGCTACTAAAAAAACAAAAAAAAAGTAGCTGCAACAAAAGCAGGCACAAACAACATAAAAATATGTATGTTAACATACAAATGTATGTTTGCTAAGCATTTTTTTGTTGTTTTTTGTTTTGTGGCCAACATACACTTCGCTTTGTTTTTTTTTTTTTTTTGTGAAGCATGCCAAGGCATTGTAGCGCGTTCACAAACAACGACCGCCACCAATAAAACTTAACACAGCAAGCCGCGATCGACATGGTACACCAGTAATATCAGTACACCGCAGAAAAGTTTGTGACCGCAGCCGGTGCGTTGAAGGTGAACGAGTTGGTCGTATGAACGAATGTGTTTGCTGGTCGTATGGGAATTTATTAACGACTGAATGCCGTTATGGGGTAAGCCGCCCCATTTACAAGGTAAACAATTGCAGGCGAAGCGAGGGAGGGTGAGAAGGCGAGAACGAGGGGTTGAGTGAACGAACGCGTGTATAATAATGAATGAGTTCACGTATTAAATGCCACTGTTTGGGGGTTTGCAACAAAATCCTCTTAAGGGGTAGGCGGATATTATGGTAGGGTTAAAATTAAGATTGCATAAATTATGTGGGTTAAAATTTAATGGACTATAAAATAAATGAGTGTACGAGGCGTACGTAATTTGTAAAACAGCGATGGAGTGGTGTGCACGGTTTTGTACTTACAAAGTTAAGAATCAACTGTGGTAATACGAATGGGAATATGGTTTTACGTTTGTTTATTTGTAAGTGCGAGCAAGCTAGTGCGTGCAGCCATTTAAAAGGTTAAGGTTAACTTAAATGTAACTTAAAAACTCTGTGGTTTTTCAAAAGCGTATCATTTTATTTAAAAATTACATAGAAAAGTTTTCCCAGGATGATTCTAAAACACCGCAAACATAGTTTTAAGTTTTCACTCAATGCTCTTTATTATTTATAAATCGAGAAAAGTAAATAACGCTTAAATTGATAACTATTAGTGTTTTCGATTGTGAACTTTTTTGTAAAACCGTTTTTCGAATTATTTAAAAAATGGCAATTTAAAAAAACACAGTTCCTAATTTTTAAATCAAGAAAAAAACGAGCACACCTTTCGCTGAAAGAAATTTTCTTAAAATCAAATTAAGTTTAATTCTCGAATTAAGTAAGCCGTCGTAGTCCAGTTGGCATTAATTTGTCACAAAATTAACACTGAAGTCTAAAAATAAAGTCTCTAATGCCCGAATTCAGTAACTTGGTATAGTCTCAAATTTTAAATTAGATACTATAAGCTAGAGAATATTCTCTTAAGGCCTTTCCTCGCTCTCATGTTTTTTTCCTTTGTTTTTTAAATATTTGAATTTTTCGAGACCTGCCCATCACCTGGTCACAATTTAGAGACTTTATTTTGAGACTGAAGTCTTTATTTTGAAACTAATGAATGCCAACTGATTGAAAATACATTAGCACAGAATTGGATAATGCATGGCTCACTGAGCAATGGTGAATGTGAAGAAAACACGATGATAGACGGCGATCGTGGCGTTGCATCATTATTCCTTTTGTTTACAAATATTTAACGGATAAATCATTGACTTTTTAAATAAAACATATTTTTCGGCAAAAAAGTGTTAAATTCCTCAACATAATCCCCTTTTAACTCTATACACTTGGTCCTGCGTTTTTCAAATTCTTGTATTCCTTCCGAATTATAGTTTTTCTCAAGGCTATTAAAATAGAGGTTTGTTTTTGTGATAGGCTCTTAATTTGAACCAAACCTGTTACCACCCAGCCATATCTTCAAGTTTGGATATAGGAAATAATCGCGTCGGGCTAAATCAGAAGAGGTCATCCGGTTACATTTATGGTCGATTGTGCGCAATCGTGGCACCCACCGCTCGGATTGCTTTTTTATATCCAAATATTCGTGTAAAATGTGAAGCACCCGCTCAGTTGAGATGCCTACAGCTTCAGTCACTTTATGCGCTTTTTTCCCCGAGTCTTTCAATATTATTCCCTGGATTCTAACGACGATTTCTGGTGTAACGACTACTTTTGGGCGACCTGTACTTTCGACGCAACTAGTGCTTGCTTAGCCAGCTAACTAAGTATTTTTTTATTGGAAGTTAAAGGCAGCAATGATAATTTTAAAGTTTCTGCGCGAGAAATTCCAAAAGTCGCTGACGTATCAAACGTCATCGTATTTGAAATTATGAACTGTCAAACCAGTAAATAGCAGCAAACCTTGTATACAATGATGCCAAAATTTGTCAACAGTGCGGCCTAATATCTGTTCAAATAGGGGCTGCATTCCATAAACACCAAAAAAAGTGTCGTTAAAATCCAGAACATATTATTAAAAAATTTAAAAAAAAACGCAAAAAATATATACGTAGTCTCACATTTTCAAACTTGTGATTATATCAAATTAATAAATTTCTTTTTTTTTTTTCTTAGTTTTTATAAAACTTAATATTTAAAATCCCAATAAAAGGGCGGAAAAGCTTGAAACATTTTATAAAGCCTTACTGACAATAAGTCCTTCTAGTACCTCCATAGTTGGCATTTTTGCTTTACTCTTTCTAGTGATACCTAGGATTCTGCATTCTCAGCTGACGTCTTTTTCTTGAGGGTTCCAGATTGTGAAGCTTGTCCACTTATTCGCACACTCGTTCTGATTCATAATATTTAAATCATGAGTTTAAATATGTGTTAAGTTTGTCAACATTTCATTGATAATAACTAGTTTTATATTAAGAAATGCGTAACACCCTCAGCAAAAAAGTATCAAAAATGTATCTTTAAAACTTGTATTTTTATTGCATTTTTATTAGAGACCGAAATTTGTCTTTACAAAAAGCTTTTTTATAGAAGAACTGCAAGCCAAACACTGTACGTCGACAGCGCTCTCATCCAAATTTAAGTCTCAGAAAAATCATATTTTTTGAAACATTGAGTGACAAGAAAATTAACTAATGCCCCTATTATGTATGGAAATTAGTTTATAGATGCCGGTTTACTAGTCATGACTACTACTAGAACCGTTCTTCGTATTATGTATGGCGATGGATCTCATTATACTTATTTTATACTGATTTTACTTTTTTGACAAGTACATTTTCAATTAATAGGGAACTTCGATTAAATGTGAATGATAGTTAACTTAACAAAATATAAAGATCTTTTCAAAAGGGAAACATTTACATACTTTCAGTAGCCGATATCTAGTATATGTAGTTGCTCAGCGGCTACTAGTCTCCTGCTAGTCGCCATACATAATAGGGACATAAAACTATCATTGGTAGATAAAACGATGTTCCCACCAAACTGCAGAGAGAAGAGTAATAAGAAAATTGGAATCATTTTGACAGCTAGAACTCTGCATAAACCGTATTAAAATTTCAGCATAAGACACTCCAAACAAATCAAAAACGACATTATGATTCTGGAATTTTTGTTGAATTAATGAGAATTAGTGCCCTGCTCAAGCCGTCTTGCCCTGCTCAAGCCGTCTGCTCAAGCCGTCTTTGCTTTGGACACATTGTGACACATTGCTATCGTTTATGCTTCTTTTGCTAAAGAATGATCCGAGAAGATATTGCGCCTTCCACGGTACCATTACTCAAAACTTTTATGATTTGACGTCAACGCCAAGATAGTTACAGCGTTGCCACCCAGAAAAATATTACCAAAAGTGGTTTAAACCTTCAATTTTTTTTCTCATATTTATCTGCATTCAGGTGCAACCACATATGTTAGTACATGTCGCTCATATACTAAGGCCAGTGTTTCAACATTAACGGGCAATTTTGAAGGGTTGAATCTAATTTAATTTTTGGATTATGACAGTCTGTTAGTTAATGAGCCATGTTAATAAACAAATTTCTTGTGCAATTGTAAAAAGGTTAATTATTTTTTTGCAGTAACTTTGTATTTAAAACTTAAAAGTAATTTTTTGATATAATTTCCAAATAGAAAAAAAAAATTACCAAGTCCGTTCTAATATAAAAAAATTCCAGTTTTGGTAAAAGTGGCAATGCTGTTATGCCGTCGCTCTTCCATTTTTACTCTCTTTCGCTTATTCACTATGGTGACGTCACGCATTTTGGGAAGGCGCAATCTTCTTATCTATTATTCTAGTCTTTTTCTGCGGTCGCACAGCTGCATTTTAACTGTTGTTAAATTCTGACGCCTTTCTTAATTGAGAAATATTATTTTGGCACTTCCAAGGATATTCATTTTGTTTAATAAATCCATAGAGCTATAAAATTAAATTTTTTTACAATGTTTGTTCATTTTTCTGTTGGCCTAGTAAATGTTAATATTTTTTTATAATTTTATTGAGCTCAAGGCCAGTTTAAATTTTTCTGCTAAAATGTGTGTGATTACTTTGTGCCACTCGAATGGAATCGGATGACACTTTGTATAAAAAAGTTTCGGTTGTTGAAAGAAATATATAATTTTACCAGTTTTAAATTACAGAATTGCTAAAAGTATTCGATTAAACAAATCAGCAATAGTGAATGTGTTCGAAAGATAGCATCTGAAGTGCTACGAGACCGTCGTCAATGAATGAGAATCAATTTTTTTTTAACTGAAATGGAAAGCAACAAACAAGAAAGAAAATTGCTTTAAATAAAAACATTGTTATTAAATTAATTACTCACAATCCCACTTTGTTTCTGTATTATTATAAATTACTGCAATAAAGTGGATATTCCTTCAGAATATGATTTTCAAAATTTTCTCCGACAACCAAAATACGTCGTAACAAATTCATCGAAAACTCTACGAAATTGCGCTACGAATGAACTCACCGATGCAACTCTGCGAATTTCGACGTAGACGTGGATTTTTTTCGTAGAATCTACGAAACTCGTACTACGACGAACTCAACGTTAGGGCTGTTTATCTGCTGAACACTTTAAGGCAAATTCCATTCAAATGCCTCTCATATCAACTGCGTACGGAATCTGTTACCTTGCGTGTCTATCCCTTCTTACTACAATGTAGAGAGCGACATTCACCCTTATTATGAGTTTCGTTTTCGCCCGAAATAGTTCACTTTTCACTGCTCGCTTATTATAAATTTCGGGCGGAAATTTTTTCCGCTTTCGAACATTGTTCGCTTTATCGGCAACACTTATTTCGGGCGGAAATAGTTGGCGGATTGATTGAATTTGTTCGCTATTTTTGAGAGGCGAAAAATTTCGCAGATCCAAAATGTAAGTAATTTAATTTAAAATTTTTACGTAAGTTCGCCTATTCCAGGAACAAAACGGTAAACAAGGTTCAAAGAGGGATAATATTAGGAAGACTGCAGGAAAAGCCGGATATTGCAAGGGGATTTGTCAAAAAAAAAGGAAAATGTAGCTGAACTTTGAAAACAGCAGGATGCTGAATAGTTTGGGGCCTGCAGTGAAAGATGAGTCCAAATGGAAAGGGTTAAACAATTTATATTTAAATGTGCACAGAAATAAAAAAAAAATGTATGCAAAATAGACTTGGACTGGCCAAAAGGAGTGTCTTTAAGTGTAGGACATTTTTCCCTTCGGGAATAATATGGACTCGTTAATTTTGACATTTCTTACATAATCTGACTAAAAGACGATTGCGCCAGCCCAATTTCAAAACTGTTACCTACACGTTTTTAGAATCCACCTTCAGCGAAAAATCCCAGGCACGTTTCCCAACTGGCGGAATAGCAAATTGTAGTCGTGCTGGTGGTATTGATCTAATAAATACTTGAATGATTCTTTATCGCCTGTTATATTTTAAAGATCTGGAAAGTTGATAAATTATGTCAAATTACTATTGAATTCTAATTATTTGATAATTTTACACTACCAGTATACACATTTCCGAGTTGTAATTTCCATGTTCGAATTTTCAAAGCGAAATTTATTCCGGGTGAAACTCATAATAGGCGGATTCAATCCGGGCGAATGAAAAAATTTCGGGTGAATTTTTGTTCGGGCGAAACTCACGATAAGGATGATTATCTCTTTTGTTTACATGCTGTTCTGTTTAAACACTGCGTTATTGTTGTGCTGGTCATGTCGCTGAGTTTCAACGGTGTGGTTTGAAACTCAATAATTGTGATTCGTTGTAGGAGTTAGATGTACATACATACTGGCTCTATAGCAAAACATATTTTCAAATATGTTAATTAGTTAAACATTGTGATTAAGATGTCATAAAAAATGCCGCCTGAGCTGAGTAAGGAATTAAAAATACGTTATATATTTTCACATATTCCCTAAATATTTATTACGTTTTTTTAAACCCTTATATTTGTGTAGTTTACATCTTGGAAAACTCTGTTAAACCAAAAATTATAAAAAAACATTAAAAAATAAAACATTAATGAAGAAATATTAAACAAGTAAATAGGTAAATTCGGGCGATTCCCGTTATATGGAAGTTTGGCGTGGTTAACCTCCGATTTCAAAAATGATTGATGGTGGTGCTAGTGATATCAAGGATAATATGTTCATAAAACTTTGTGACGATACCTTAAATCTTTATTGAGATACCTACGGCCTTTTTTATAAGTGGGCGTAGAAACGACCATTTTTCTAAATTTCATAAAAATCAAGTTTCTTAATTAACTACCTCTCAAAATATCAAATTTTAAATAATACGTTCCAATAGAATAGAATAAATAATAAACGAAATTTTTCCAAATATCCGTTCTATGGGAGGTGGGGCGAGGTTATGGTCCGATTTCAAAAATTTTAACGATGATAACAGCGATATTGAGGAAAATTTGTTCACCAAATTTTGTGACGTAACCTTACACCGTTATTGAGATACAGGCATTTTTTCCTGAGTGCATAATTACCTAATTTCTTAGTTAAAAATCGCTCCAAATACCGAATTTCACTCAATTCGTTTTAATAGATACCGAAAAAAATTAAGTTTTTGCATTTTTCAAAAATTTCCGTTATATGGGAGGTGGGCGTGGTTATGATCCGATTTCAAAAATTTTCTACGGTAATAAAAGCGATATCAAGGCAAATATGTCTACCAAATTTTGTCACGATAACTTGTACTGTTATTGTGATACAGAAAATTTGTCATAAATGGGCGTAGCAAAGCCGATTTTTCAAAATTTCATAAGAACCTTATTTCTTCGTTCAAAATCGCTCCAAATACCAAATTTCACTCAATTTGCTTTAATGGATACCGAAAATACGGGGTTTATGCATTTTTAAAAAATTTCCGTTATATTGGAGGTGGGTGTGGTTATTGACCGATCTTGACCATTTTCAATACCAACCTACCCTGTCCAAAGGGCTATCATTGAGATATCTCAATTTTTACTCAAGTTATCGTATGCACGGACGGACGGACTAACGGACGGACGTGCGGACAGACAGACATCGCTAAATCGATTTCTCTTTTCATTCTGATCATTTTAGTATATATATGTATGTCTATATCTATCTCGATTATTTTTTGCTGTTACAAACAACCGTTATGCGAACAAAGAACAAGTACGCTCGTGTATAAAAATCGGAATGTGACGGAATTAGGTGCAATTACCTCATTTCAAACAAGACAGAAAAAATCGTTCCTAAAAGTGCGGTGCAGATGGGTTGCAAGCGATGGTCGCAAGCACATTTGGTTACAAGGCAGGCAACATGAAACTAGTTCCTTTTTGTCATCATCACCACAATTGCATACATACATAAGTTACACATATACGATTTGATGAGAAGTATGAATAGTTTGAAAGCGAATTGCAGCATATTTGCCTAGTGTTTGTTGCTGTACTCGTGCTACAAGTACTATTGTACGACGCAAATTTCTGTGTGCTCTACAGCTTTTGTCCTTTTGCCGGTGCATTTTGCATTTTTACATTTATGTGCATAAATATTGTTGGGCAAAAACAACTGCGAACACGCCGCTATGTGGGTCAATGAGTGCGCAAATGGGATAAGTACAGGCGGGATTTGTGCAGCTTGTTTATACTCTCTTTGACTTCCTTTCAGTTCTTAAGCTATCCAAATGGCGCGAATGTGTGCAACAAGAAGTACTTGTTCTATATACGAGAAGATAAAGATTGCTGTAAATGACATTATGAGCGTGTTTCTACGAAGCTTATTCGCTCGGACACAAAGTACACGTTGAAAATTTTTGCTTTTGTGTAGATAGTAGGTTGTTCCCACACGGAGTGTCCTTTGTCCTTTTGCTGTTACTGTTGCTGACTATTATCCTTTGTGCTGGGGCTAGCTTGGTTTGGAATTGGTACATTTTGCCTAGACTCAGTTGGACTAGAAAGTAGGGCTTAAAATTCGTCGAAAGCTGGTCGGGGTTTTTTTTTTACTGCCTCCTATAGTTTTTGCTGCTGATCAGCAGTGTTGTTTGTATATTTGCATATACACCTACCTGGAATTGCAGCCTGCATGACAAGTATGTGGTAGCTCAGGCAGCTTCTACATAGGAAGACATTGCTTGAGGATACTTTAGTTGCGACCTGTTTCCTAACTTTGATTGAATGAGGTCGTATAATATAATATAAGTATAGTAAAAATTAAAAAAAAACATGGGCTACTTTTAACCCAAATGATTTACATACCTTGAGCTTAATTTACATATCTTAAATTTTTCTATGATAAAATGACACTCAAGAAATGAAAAAGATTTATAAAAAATATGGTATGTATATTCAGTTCAGGCTTTTATTAAAGAAAGAAAAAATTTGCAAATACAATGTCTCATATTTCATATGAAAAGAACAATTTACTGAGAATCATTATTAATATAAATGTATAAAGTATATGTAAGTATCAAAGTGTATAACTCCATTCGATGAAATACAACACTTCCCCTCAAATGGAATTTTACATATGAATATCATGTATTATACATAAGTTACTTAGTCTAAATTAAGGTTAATCCGAAGTTTTATATACAAATATTATGCTTTGGCAATGACAATGCATTTGTCAACACGTCGGCTGGCGTATATCTACATGTTTTGTTCGATTGTGAAAAATTGGATTCTTGCTTAACAACTCTGCACCTTGGTTATCATTAAAAATAGTTGTAACATTAAACTGCTCATATATTTCAGCTAGAAAACATCTAAGATATATTGCCTCCTTTGCTGATTCGGATATCGCCATATAGTCGGCTTCCGTACTTGACATTGCAACAGTTTTTTGCTTGCGAGACTCCCAGCTTAATGCAACATTTGCTAACTTGAAAACAAACCCAGTATAAGATCGGCGAACGTCTATACTAGCGCCCCAATCTGCGTCAGTATAACCAACTAGAGCATTTTCAGTTCTCTTGAATATTAATCCCATATTTTCGGTTCCCTTTATGTATCGTAAAACCCGTTTTGCAGCTATCCAGTGTTGATGCCCAAAATTAGTGTTATATTGGCTTAAAACACTTACTGCATGAGCGATATCAGGCTGTGTCGATACAGCTAAGTACATCAAAGACCCAATAAGATTTTGATATGGTAAGTGCTGAACTTCCTTTCTATATTTTTCAGTCTTAGGACTCATTTCTTTTGAAAGTTTTATGCTCGGATTCAGGGGAGTGGAAACTGACTTGGCGTCTTGCATGTTAAACCGCTTTAAAATATCCTTCATATACTTTTCTTGTGACATCGTTACTGTATTATTCTGCATATTTTGCTTAAAACTGATTCCAAGACAATATTTCAGCTCACCACGGTCTTTCATCTCAAATGATTTTGCTAGTTCCATTTTAATTTCTTTCAGCATCCGATCATTATTGGATACTCCAATCAAATCGTCGACGTACACTGTTATGATGATGATACATTTTTCATATTTTTTCATGAACACGCACGGGTCGCATTTTAATGGCGAAAATCACAATAAACATTTTTTATAAATCTCTTTCATTTCTTGAGTGTCATTTTATCATAGAAAAATTTGACTTAAAAAATATTCTTCGATAAAAATTTTTTTCGAAAGTTTTCCTTTTCAATAAGCATTCGAGGTTTGGAAGACTTAACTGATAAATAAATAGAGCACGAAGTAAACTTTCCAAAACTTAACAAACAAATTTGTGTAAAAGTCCTGAGACGAAAGAGTGTAACGGATGGTTAAAATAGATTCAAAAATATTTGTTTAAAGTGCCTCTTTGTATGAGAAGCTTTTTTCTCTTTCTTAAAACAAAAAAAAATATTTTTTAAAAAATATATTCGAAGTTTTAAGAATATTTTTTTTAATTGTATAAAAAGCTTTTTGGATTTATTTAAATTGAACTACTCGCGACAAAAATATTATATAAATATTTGAATAAATGAACATTATCGGATATCTTTCCTGCAATTCAGTCCAAAAGTCGATTGATTCAACTGCATAGAGAAAATATAAATATATTTTTCGATCTTTCGTAAAATATATATTTGCTATCGGCTTAATAGCGAGAGTTGCTGAGAACGAAAAATTAAAACCCGTCAAACAACGGTAATTTTTAGTGTCTTCAAACTTACATTGCATTTACAAGAATTGAGTGGGCTATAAAACTGAATACTTAAAAAAAAATGTTAGAGCTTTTTCAAAAAGATTGGTACATTTAATAGAAACTTATTAAATAATTTAAGATCTATTAAAAAGTTTGAAACTTGCGTTTATATTTAAAATTCACGCTGAACTATTCTTATGAAACTATTTTAGCGGAATTAGTGTTGTTTAAGTAAACGAATTAAAAAGCGTCTTAAATATATTGATATCTTTGTTAAACGAAAACTTATGCATTCAGTTATAATTTAAAAGGCTTCAACAATTTTAGTGGAACGTTTTTGTGTATTTCCCTACATAAAAAAAAATTAATTTTTTACACAAGATTTTGAATATAATTTTTGTTAAATTTAAAAAGAAAATAGAGATTTATGCAAAACTGGAAAAAATGGTAATTTGATGTTTCAAAGCTGACACGAAATCTGTATAATATCACCCATTTCTTCTAAGAAAGTAAACAAAATTTATAACTCGAATCAAGAACTTTTTTTTCTTTAAAATGTACGTGTTTGTTGTATTTAAATCTTTATATTACTTCACTTTTTTGGCAACATAATTACAACTCCAACACCATTTTTTCGCATACCACGTATTTCAAGTAAAAAGTGGTATAAAATTTAATTTAATTCATTGGAACATAAAGAAAAACTGCAATTCGTTCCTTTTGTTGCATACAAAAATCCAAAAATACCAAAAATCACAAAGAACTAAAATTTTGCTTTCAAATGTTAAAGTGGATTAATAAACATTAGATTGGAAGAGTGCCTTTTCTATTTACAGAAATTTTCTTATATTAAATCTTTAAGCTTCATCGATTTATAAATTGAAACGCCGCAGGATTCTGTGATGTAGGCGCTTACGTTTTGCCAATATTTTAATTAAGTAATAATAGTGTCATTGAGATTTCCTAATTAAATAAATGTTGACAGCATTAATTAAGTTCATAGACATACACACACACAGCGTAATTAGTTGCACACACTCTTAACCGCAGCGGCATAGCCACAACACCACTCATGCTGGGTGTGAACAGATTATACTATACACGAACACACAACCATCTACGTACATATGTATATACATACATACATTATTATGCATGTAAGCGCAAGAATACTTATGCGTATGTGTGTATAAATGTATGAATGCGTGGTTAACGCCTCAGTTGTTTCCAATAAAAAAAAACAAGCTGACTTATAAATTTATTCATACGAGTATGATGAACATAAGTAGCTGATTTTCTTGGCAATACGACACAACAGCCATTTAAGTCTTAACAGTTGTTAAAACTCACTCTTGCTTATCTTAAATGAAACGGTACAGCTTTAATCTGTAGTAATTCGTTTAACACTTTGTTACAGCTACTAATACTTCAAGCTTGAATATTTTGCTAAAAGTAACTGAAATCAGTTCAAAATATTAAGCCTTTAGATGCTTAAATGGAAGCGAAGAATAGCTAATGGATAACCAGATTGAGAGGTAACTTAAGAGGTTGGGATATTGGTAAGGATTTATTGGACGCTATCTTAGCTGTATCCTGTATTAAAAGCTTTAGAGACAGACACTGGTATCTTTCTGATTGAAACCGTACAATTGCCATTTTTTGTATCAAAAAAGTTTCTTGTTTAAATAATAACCAGTACATTTGACTGTAGGGTTACTACACAAATACATACATGTCAAAGATGCTCATATATTCATTGGTGAAATTTCAGTTGAAAGCTTCAAGATTCCTTAACACTCATACGTCTTACAAGCAGACGCCCAGAGTTTTATAACATGAATGGATGTTTAAACATACATACACTCATACATATATTATGAATTGTTTTATGGTTGACGATACTTAATGTTGAACCGATGCGAAGGCGCGCCATCAAGCAAATTGTGATATTTTGAGCCAAGTCACATTGGTGCATGTGTACTACTAACAACTGCTTAAATATGCATACATGTCTATGTTCGGCGGGTCTGTGTGTAGGTGTAGGGCGTAGGTGTGTGTAAGTGTGTCATGTAAAATCACTTGTTCATACCCGCCAACGACGATTAAGCAAATTATGATTAGCTTTGGTGGTATATTTACGTTGTTGCCGCCACTTTAAAATGCCACCTTAAGCTGGGCGTGTAAACGCTTTGACATTTGTCAGCTTAAATTATTAACAGGGTATTGCGATGTGCAAAGAAAATGAGGGCGAAAAATTGTGCAATTGAAAATTATGCTTAGGTAGGAAAAAAACTTGTGGTCTTAACTTCCGCTTTCAAAAGGTTTGTTTTTGTACTTTGCTATTAAATTTGTATGAATTAGTTTATCAGAAACATATAATTTACGTGAAAAAATTGTGTTGATTTATAATTTAACATTAGAATGAAGAACAGCAGGCACTTAACCCATTTAAAAATTCAGTGTTTATATTTTTTGACTAATAATTCTTTTGAATTCGTATTTCCTGACTTGTTCGTTAAAATTCATTATAATAATAATAATAATAGTATAATTTTGGCGCTTACAATATATAGCTCAGTGTTTGGCCGAGCTTCTCCTACCATATGTGGTGTACGTCTTTATATTATACCACAAATGGAGGGACATACAATTTTGTGCCGACTCCGAACGGCAGATGTACTTAATGAGAAGCTTTTTCATGGCAGAAATACCCTCGGAGGTTTGCCATTGCCTGCCGATGGGTGATCGCTATTAGAAAAAACTTTTTCTATTATTAAGGATTTGCTTGCCCTGACTGAGATTCGAACCTCGAACTCACCGGCATATCAAGTTATAGCATGCACCGCTACCAACTCGACCACAGCGGCCATAACATTTTATTTAAAAGTAAATTACTTTTATTAGAATTTTTCAAATTCAAGTGGATAGCATGACTTTCTAAGGAGACGTGCAGAGGAATTTCTACAATTTTTTTAAAAAGACATTTTGCCATATTCAGTGCTTTTTTTCATTCTGAAAAAGTTTTCAATATTTTCTTTTTCAAAGCACATCTATATAAAATTTGTATACCGAAAAAATCGGAAGAATTCGGTAGTCGAGCTAGATGCATTTTACAACTTGATGAAAACTATCTAAAATATAAATAAAATATAACAAAAATATCTACAAGTGTAGAGATAAGGGTATTTCAAATACTTTTTTTAGGAGAATAGTTTCCGTAATTATTTCACTCAAACATATGAACAAAATTAGTGGTGATTTTTTTATATTTGTAAAGAAATCACACAACATCAAATTCATTTTGTGCGCTTCCTTTCCCCACACATAGCACTTTGACAAAGTACCTTAATGCAGCCAACATTATCTGATTCGACAATAAGAATACTTAATCTTCACCTTCAAACAGTGAAAACGCTGCTTTCAGTGCAATCTCAAATCTTCAAGCGCTATAGCGCCATACTCATCGACATGCCAGCAACAGCCTAGCACTGCAAATGCTACTTAGGCTTGATTATTCCTGACGACTGTCGTATGTTCCCCTTAAACAGTAGATTTTCCCAATCAGCCTATTGAAATGGGATTCTTATGATTGCATCAAGCTGACAGGTGGGTTGAGGTATGCTTAACCGCACAGCGGCACATGGCATGGTACCAAGCGAAAGACTTGCAAAAAAAAAACAAAAAAATAAAGTTAATACAAATACATCTAAGAAAATGGCAACAGCTGAGTGCCTTAAAGTCGTCGTCACGTTAACGAAAGCATACTTAAGCTATCACGCTATCGCTACCGTATCTATAGCTGTTGTAGGAACCTTAAATACTGAATTGTGGTTTGTTAGCGAGCTTGAAAAGCCACATTATAATCATTTTCTTTGGGTATTTTTTTTTTTTATTTATGCAGCGGAGCGGTATTTCGTCCTTTTTTTAAATTGAAAATCTAATTAAACCACAAACTTTAGTTCATATAGACATTTTGAAAAGGCTTCTAATTTCATTTTTTTGCTTTCAATGTTAAAGAGAAAAAGCCAAGTAATATATAATAATCTTTTTCAACAAAAGATTTGCATAAATTAGTAGTTGCTCATACGCAGTGTGCGACGGAAGTAACAGTAAAGAACCAACGAACGCTTTTACAAACGTTCTTATATTTGTGCGGGTTCAAAGTAAATTCGATTGTTTCACCATAGTAATAAGAAAAGCAAATTAGGCGGTGGTGCGTGTACTTGAAATCCTATATAAGCAAAGCAGTTCGAAACAAAAAAAATAAAGGTTTCTTGAAAGGAGCTTCACTTTGGTGAAAAAATAAAAAAATTAAATTTGAAATCAACTTTAGGAGTTTCAGTGAAATGAGCAATTTGGAATGTATGATGAGGTGTTGCGATATACACTTTCTAATATTTTTATGAAATCGTTGACATATTAAAATATTAAATGCAAGCGAAATTTTATTACATTACAAAGCGTTTTAGTCTAAAAATTTATTCTCTTTTGTAAGGCAAAAAAAAAATTTTCTATAACTTAATTAGTTTCTAGCTGAAGTGTGAGAAAAACGTTTATGACAACAAAGTGTAATGAGAGAAAAGGTATTATTTAGTAATAAATTCCTTGATGAGTTTTTGAAAATTTGCCCTAATAGTTTTTTGGCCTGGAACATGGAAAACCTAATGCCATACATTGATTTCAAAAAAGTGCAAATTAGATTAAAAAGTATGTCTCCTTAACTATAAACTTGAAAATTATTAAAAGTATTTTAATATATTACATAAATGCAATCCACTGGAAATTATATCACGCATTTTTTACAACACTTTTTATATATTTAATACGCAATTATTATAAGTTATGTTAAAAGTTGGGTAAGTCTTACAGGGTTATCCAAAAAATATTGGAAATATTTTAACAAACTCTTTAATGCAACTTAAAAATTTTAAGGATACTACTCTTCTTAAAATTTAATTGTTTTTAAATAAAAAATTAATATTGAATGCTTTTTTCGAAACTATAAACGAAATAAAAAAAAAACCCTGAGAACACAGTTTTAACGCATTTTTTATTTATATTCATTTAAGAAATTTAGTTTTGAATAACAAAAAAATGTTTTCGAAATGTTTATTTGTTATTTCGAGTAAAAAAATCCTCTAGGATTTCAAAAATTTCGAAGAAATAAACCAAGCTGTATTCCGAAATATTCGCCAATTTATTAGTGAATATGAATTCAATTCGGTACCTGGATCTTTCGTTGAAGTGAGTGAAGTAAGAAAGTGCTGATAGAAGACGAATGTAAATACCATTGAGATTTTTCTGATGGTATTAGTCGAACTGGCAAGAAATAAGTATTCAATATAGAGGTTAAACGGACTGTCGCAAGGATTGCCGATAAGGTTTTTTTCTGGTTGTTTGTACTTTGGCCAGATTAGCGGTTATGAGGTCTTTTCTGCTTTCTTACTTGTATAACCGTATTTATATTTACCATAGTAAATTTTAGGTAAGATCAAGGCTTTGGTAACTGTTATCAGTGAGATTGTGTTGCTGCAGAATTTGACGCTCGAAAGGCATTTTATGATATTAAGCCATTTGTATAAAGATTGTGTCAAATCTATAATATGCAATCGCCTTGACTCTATAAGTCTCTCATCATGCCCGTCCTATTGTACGGCGCAGAAGCATGGACAACATCAGAAGAGAGAGCTCTTGTAGTGTTAGAGAGAAAGATTCTGCGAACGATTTATGGACCTTTGCGTCTTTGCGACGACGAAATTCATGTTTCAAATGGATTCAGAGAATTTATGCACACTGATGTTATATACACTGATTTTAGTAAAGCATTTGACAGAGTAAGTCACTCTTTACTGATCCATAAACTCGATCTCCTTGGTTTTCAACCTAATCTCCTTCGTTGGATATCTTCTTACCTCATTGACAGAACTCAACGAGTTCTTTTTAAAAATAGTTCCTCAAACATTATTCATGTTTCTTCAGTGGTCCCGCAAGGAAGTCACCTTGGTCGATTCTGTTTTTACTTTTTATAAATGACTTACCTTCTGTAATAAATTATTCAAAAATTTTATTGAATGCTGATGATGTAAAGCTTTTTAGATCGTATCATTCTGTTGAGGAAAGGTCCTTACTACAAGCGGATTTAAATAGCATGACTAACTGGTGTGAAGTAAATTAAATGCCACTAAAACTTAAAAAATGTAAAGTAATATGCTTTTCTCGCAGAGCAGTTCAACCAGCTTTTTATGACATTTGTAACCATAACCTCGAACAAGTGTTTAACTTTGTTGATCTTGGAATTACAATGGACTCGAAATTTGGACCTGTTGTTTGGAACCCGCGCTATCAAGTTCATTCCGACCGAATAGAGTCAATTCAAAAAAAATTTCTGCTTTTCGCTTTAAGAAATTTTCGTTGGGATTCTCAGTACAACCTGCCTCCATATATAAGTCGTTTAAAACTCATTAATCTTCCTACACTTGCTAGTCGCAGAGAAATGCTAGGGATTGTATTTTTGGTAAAGTTACTGACAGGCTTGATATCTAGCCCATCTCTTCTTGGCGAAATAAAACTAAACGTTCCCTCCAGAATTTCAAGACATTTCCGGCCTCTCTTTTTGAAACCATGTAAAAGTAATTTTGAGTTAAATGAGCCACTCCGTAGTTTGTGTCAGGATTTTAACACTCACTCCGGTTCTTTTGATATTTCAGACTCACTTTTTTACATAAAGAAAACTATACTCAATGCTCTCTATAATTGATACATACATACATATATATTACTATTCGATCAGCAGATGAGCATTTGTTCTGTAGCTGAACAGTTTTAGATCTCGGCACTTAACAAACTTCTGCCTTCCATGACTCGGCGCAACATATATGAAAAAAAACAAAAAAAAAATTTTTTTTATATATCCGTGCGTCATGCGGATGCGCCTGTCGCGTCTGTCGGGCGGGTATGGAGGGATAAAACCGTTGGGATTAATATTATTATTATTAATTCCGCGTACGATGGAACGATGATCTGTATGAGCTTTACAAGGACGTAGACATAGTGCAGCGGATTAAGAACCAGAGCCTCCGCTGGCTAGATCACGTCGTAGGAATGGATGAAATAGCTCCCGCCTGCAAAAGATATGGACAGCTGACGCGCTTTGTTGACCTCGGCCAAAATCGCTCAGGCGGTTGATGCGCCAATTCAGTAAGTAAGTAAGATCGCCATGAGTATGTTTTGTTGAATATTACACCTTATATCTTAAAGCCATCTACGTTGGTTATTGGTAAACATAATTTTTGAATGAAACACTGTAAATATACATATGTTACAGTTGGACTTCCACAAGGATCTATGTAAGCTCCAATTTTGCTCAAAATTTATATTAATTATATTAATAAATACACTAAATATTGTGAATTGCAAATTATTCGCTGATGATACGTTGTTCATGCTGGGTGAAGTTAATATCAGTGATATATCAACTAAACTGCAGGATGGCCTAAATGAATTCTACGATTGGTTATGCTTGAACACATTTAAGCTTAATATCAAGGTCACATTTTAAGGAAAATTTAATTGAAAAGCGTAAATATAAATAATGAAATTATTGTAAAAGTTAGAACGTTAAAATATCTATAAATTAAAATATGATGATAAACTGTGGAGAATAAAGCTTCAAAATTATACTTCATTCATCGAACACTCATATACTTAAGTTGAAGATAAAAAAAAAATGTATTTACTATCCTTAAATAGTCTTCATAATGAAAGATGGTCAAACCTTTATGTTACAAAAGCAACAGAACTAAGAAATGAGGTTTATTCTTATTAAACGCTGACACGCCTATCAAAAGTATGCTGGCCACCCTAAATTGGCTGAGCGTTAAGCCACATATTTTTTACAATACCATGCAGAATTTACCTTATCTATAAGTTCAGATCTAAATCTCTGTCTGCAAGATGCCAGACATATATCAGCATTCTGGGCAACAGTAATTATGTTCGTCCCTTTTCTTCCTAAATCGTAAGGCAAGCAGTTGCCGGGAATGAAGCACATGCCTGCCAGCCGGTTTAGTGTCCTTCTGCACTCGAAGGCTACCTTGGAGGTTGGAATGTATGAATTAAGAGATTTTATAGCAGCCTTGCAGTCAGAATATATGGTTATTCCTCGTTCTAGAGAGGAACAGCCTTCGATCCTGGGTCAAGGACTACAGGACTTAACCATTCGCTCCTCTCTGGGGATCTTATGGTGAACTTATGGCCAGAACATAGTAGTATAATATAGTTTCCCTACGGTGTCTGGCAGAGTTTCCAGGACTTTTGCGTTCCCGGATCCAAGATCTTTCAACGGGTGGATCGCATTTAGATCCACAGGTGAAAGATTTAGCATAACCTCAAGAGATTTGATGGGTGTAGAGGGCAGTGCTCCCGTAATAAGCATTGATGCCGTCCTCTGTAACCATTCTAACTTGGTTAGAGTCCTGCCCAATGCCGGCCACCATACAAAGATCCCGTAGAGAAGAATAGGTATTATCGCAGCTGTGTACATACAGTGTGCGATTTGTGGCTTTAATCGAGTATTGATTGCATATTGAAGCAAATTACTTAGGACTTGTAGCTGTTTACCCATTGCAAAGATTGCTATGTCGTCCGCATATGCAACGACTTGACAGCCAAATTCCTTAAGGTTTAAGAGTAAATCATTCACAGTAAGATAAAATAAATTTTACGCAAACATATTTTCAGTAATAGGACCTATTATTAGAACGCTTCACAAAAACCTTGTTATTTTTTTAGCATAAAAGTACCTGATGAATATTTATAAAATAAAAATTAGTAAATTTTAAAAATGCTACTGCTATTTAATGCAAAATTTCTGTTTTCCATAATGATTTTAAAAACGAATTCCAAACACGCACGATTTATTGCATCAACAATCAAAGCTGTTTTCGTGCTACCTGATTGCAAGGTTCACATTTGGTACTCGTATTAATCCCCGATTAAGAGCACCAACCTAGGTGAATTCTGTGTATATGCTCGTAAACATAAACATACTAAGCTGCATAGACACAACTATATACACAGTACATGGAACAAGGACCGAGTGGATATTGAAATTATTTCAATCAGCAATCGCATTTGGCAAACAAACAAGCGGAGCTGTTGCTAATGTTGTACGTATATATGTATGTACATCCATGCAAGCAAATCTTTGTGACCGTACGGCTTCTCTGCTACAAGTATAAATACATATGTACATATTCACTCTATCTCTAAGTGCACTAGTTTACACACGTGAAACGCCTGCAATTATTGCTGCCAACTTACTTATGCCAATTTGTGCTAACATATGTAGATACTAGCGATATAATTTTGGATATCTGCCAGATTAATAGATAATTAAGTTATTTCCCTTCTATTGCTTATGTAGCAAAGCTCGTACAAAAATTATCTTAAGAAAAAGCAGAATATACTTATATTATCAGCACAAAGTTGTTGGTATTTCTTTAGAATTTTAATGTTTTCTTGTTTAAAATGGCGCAGTTAATATAAGACAAAAATTGAATATTTGTAGTTTTTTCTCATAAAATATAATTTGTATAAAACGTATGACTTTGTTTGGACTTCAACAACAAAGATAATAATTGATTGCGAATATCGCAATTTCGTAATTTCAAATACTTCCTTTATCTTTACAATTTCAAACAGCTTACAGTTATTCAGAAGTGTTTATATGAGCACTGGTTTTTCCCAAAAATTATTATAGGTGGCCCTTTCTATTTCAAAACGTCCGGTCGTTTCGGGTCATGATTTCAGATTTTATTGAAACTTTAATATATTGTTTTAGGGTCAATTTAAAGAGACACTTTCACCCCAAAATGATTTTTTTTGTGAATTTTTCGCAGTTTAATTAATTTTTTTTCAAAAGTTTGTAATTATCTATAACTTTAAATCATAGCTGTTAAGTAATGATAACTAATCATTATAATTAGTAATTAGATTTTTTTTTTGAAAGGTGAAGTAATGATTATATTACGATTATTTTCAGATTCGCATGATTAATATTAATAATTGATTACGATTACGCATAATCGAAAAATAATCAAGATTAATAAAAATTACGAAAAAATTATCTAAAATAATAAAAAGTAATCGAAAAATAATTTGACTACTTTCGAAGATTTCTTTTGATTGTTTTTGATTATTTTTTTTTTATTTTGCGAAATTATGGCAACACTGCTTAATGTTAGTTTCGTTTTTTTTTATTTTTTGCAATTATTATTGATGTTCATCGATTTGATAATTGATAACCTGTTTTTTTTTCATGATTCTGCATTCTTCTTATTTATCACGGGCTCACGGTATTGTGCTCTATTTGTATAAACATAACAGTATAACAAATAAATAAAGTGTAACATAACACTCACTCTTTGCATATATTTTTTGGTGAGTGTTATGTTACACTTTATTTACTTGTTATACTGTTATGGTAATATAAATTATAGTGAGTTTTGAAATATTTTAAAAACTAAATGCCAAGTAATGAAAAGTATTGCCCATTTCCATTCTGGAAAAGAAATCCTTTATAGATCTTTTTCAAAGTACAGGTATGAAGGTGATGTGCAGCAAACAGCGGCTAAGATATTGGAAACAAAAAATATCATCATGATGAAAAATGTAAAAGAAAACATGGTTTTTTTCTAAATATTTTTGTACTACAGCAGATGTTTGGTCTGGAAATCACAGAAGCTTCCTTGGATATATGTACGTGTCATTGGCTTACATACAATTTCGAACGCAAATCGGCAGCTTTGGCATGTAGAAGAATTTGTGGAGCACACACCGCGGAAAATATTGCGCAGATGAAAACTGAAATCAACACTGCCTTTGGTTTGAACAGCTCAAACATTGTTTTGACCATTACGGTCAATGGTTCAAATTTTGTAAAAGCGTTCAGAGGTTACGGTGTGGAAAATGACTTTTTCGAAGATGAAAATTATGACGAAATGCCAGTCTTTGATAATGCAAGTTTGTTGCCCACCCATCAGAGATGTTGCAGCCATACTCTGAATTTGCTTGCTTCAACCGACTTCGGAAATAATTGAAGAGCACCTGGGATCATCGTTGCTTTTGCCCGTTGTTACTCGTTGGAACTCATTGCATGACGCAGTTCAAAAACTGCTTTGCTACAAAGAAAAATTAATTAATCTGTACCATAAGTTGACTTTGCCACATTTTTCTGCAAGAGATATACAGTACCTGGAAATGTACATTTTGGTAATGGAACCAAATTATACTCTACAAGAACAGACAGTGCATAAAATGATGCGCATTCTAAATTTCTAAAAATTAATCAAATATAATCCTTGAAAGTCGTCAATTATTTTTTTGATTACTTTTGATTATTTTCTCATAACCCTAACAAATAATTTTTGGATTATTTGTAATCATAACTAATTATTAATCAGGAATTGTTAAAAAGAGAATTAATAATTTTTGGATTATTTGTAATCATAACTAATTATTTGTAATCATAACTAATTATTAATCAGGAATTGTTAAAAAGAGAATTAATAATTTTTGGATTATTTGTAATCATAACTAATTATTAATCAGGAATTGTTAAAAAGAGAATTATGTAATCAATACCATTTTTTTTAAATTTAATCTAATTGATTACTAATCGTAATCCTTTATAGATCAAAAAATTACATAACAATTAAAAAATAAAAGAAAATTGTATTAAAAAATTGAAAAAATTTTCAAAATTTATTTTTCAAAATGCGTGTTTTTATTTTTTTCAAAATTTTTCCAAAGAAAATAGACAGTGGAAACTTTAAACTGGGCAACTGCCAAGTAACCGAAATTTGTTTTTTTTTTTAAGTTATGATTTTTTATACAAATGTTATATGTTACAAACTTCAAATGCCATTAGCTTTTTGATTTCAAATATTCGTATTTGAATTTTTGTTTTAAAAACTGCTAACATAATGAATATATTTTTACTTTAATTTTCTTTTCAATGGCCGCAAAATTCTTTTTCTTAAGCCATAAAATATGCAAATTTTACTTTTCTGCTAAGAAACAAAATTTTGCAAACAATTGTCAAAATAGAACGGTAACTTCTAGAAACTAACACTCTTTAGTATAAAATTGCAATGCGTAAAATAAATACGAATAACAGTATAACTTTTTATTGAAATATTTGTTTAATAAAAGAAAGTACAGTGTACTTTATTTAAATATAATTTAGAAGTTAATGCAGGCCTTATTAAGACTGTTACCGAATATGTATGTTTCTTTTTTATTTGGTTACTTCCCAGTCGATTTAAGTCTTCATAGAAACATGCAACCCACGCTACCCACATGGCTCATTTGCCTCCTGGCTCCTACATACTATTTCAACCCAACCTCCTTCGTGCACTTGGCCTGTGTGAGTGCGCGTGTTTGTGTGTGTGCGTATACTACACTTATAATATATCGTCGACACTGAGTGTTATCGACACATGTGACATTGCCAATGAGATTATTTACCTTAACATTTGATTAAGCAGTCACGTATTGTCATATGTGTTGAGAGAAGGAAGGCAGGGTAGACTTGAACAATAAAGGCAATTAAATTGAAAGCACAGGACAATGAGATATCGTAACAACATTAATTACAACTGAAGATGTTTGGCTATGCAATTTACTAGCTCTGTATTAAGAATTTATTTGTCAAAGTATCTCAACACAGGAGCTGTGCTTCTAAAGAGGAATCTGTATTGCTCGTATATTATTTTTAGAGTACTCGGGCGAGTTTTTTCAGCGGGTTATCAAGACTGAAGCAGAAGGAGAAATTAAGAAGGGCTAATCTGAGGAGGATGTGCTTTCTCTTTTGAACTGGTTCACCGTCTGTATGAATGATGTCCTCCAATCTAGACACAACCATCATTGCATGCCGTTTGCAGGAAAACGAAGACTATACTAAATGTGATTGATGGAAATGGTGGGATGGAAGTGGATGAACCTACTTATAACCCAACCAAATTAGTATTCATCATTCCTCTTAGACTTCGAGCAGTCACAAATTAAACATCTCCCGAAATGATGTATCTAAAAGTTTTAATAGATACTCAATCTCATATATGACACCATACATGTTAGCAGTTTAAAAAAAAAAAAACTAGAAAGAAAGTATTAAGGTGTATCATAACAGTTGGAAAATTTTGGATATAGCAGATAGTGCTTTTGAAATCATTTACGAAGATCAATGCTTTTGTTAAAACACGAACTACATATCCAAGGGTTGTCAGTTTCAAACAACAAATTAAATTGAAAATGAATACAAATGAAGGAAACAAAAATTAGATTTTTTTTGGAATTCATATTTGATTTCAAGTTATATAGAACTGGACAATAAGTTTACACAAAAGCCCATCAACCACGCTTGGCATAAAGAGGCAATAGAAATTACCATTTATTAATTAGCAAAAAAATGCAACACACCAACAAGGACATAGCATTTCAAATTCAACAATATCGATATAAGAGTTTCATAAATAGCAACATAAACGGTTGAAACAGTTATTTTAAACCTATGTACATGCATACATATGTATGTACGTATTTTTGCGTATTGCGTAATTAGTGACATTCAACAGCCGTGGCGGTAATTATTGGCCTAACAAGAAAGTCGGATTGTCATCACAGTGCACGATGGTTGAAACAAGCTATACAAAAGCAACACAACAGTTTGAGCTTTGTGTCACATCTATACAGCAACGTTATTTACCATCGAAGATGACAGAGATTAATTTCTAATTATGGTCACAAATAATTAGCATTTTCAATTTGTAACAAACACAGCAATGTAATTAGCATCAAACAAAAAACAATATGTTAATATAGCGATAATATTGGCAGTTTGAAATTGGATACAAAGTTTGTCTTTGAAAAAAAAATATACATAACAGGATAGGACTGGTTGTAAGAAATTAAAATAGATAGCAAAGGATAAAAAAGGCGAGATTGAATGGTGAAGAAATATATTTATGTCCATATATTACATGACAGAGTAGAAAATTTGCCCAGTATCTATATATATATATATATATGTACTTTTTTTTAAAATAGACTCTATGGGAAATGTTTGTCACGCTTTGGCTTTCAAAGTACTGAACCGCATTTAATAAGTAATTTTTTTTTTGTAAACTGAAGCTTACCCATTTTTTGGCAGTAAATTTACAAATAAATACTTGCAAGCATTAAACTAAACAATATGTCCTAGCGAACCAAACAAAGAGCTTTCCAAAAAAAAGGATGAGAAAGGAGTGTAATTTATGTAAATTTCAAGAAATGCTCCGTTCTCCGAAGGCGCTTGGAGTGTTAGCGTTGAAGCGTCTTTTAAATGAATATTTAAAGTCAATAAATAGTTTAAAGTCACTCCGTGAGCCGTTCACACGTGTTTAATTTATTGTGTAGAAGGGATAAATAATTTTATTAGTTAGGTGTCATTGAGTATTATTGTAAATATGACATTCAGGGGGTGTTTGATAAAGAGCTTTCAAAGCATTAAACGGGAGAGATTATTCGTCAAAAAAGTCGTTTCGTATTTCTTAAATAAAATTATGTATATGTTAAAAAACAGAATTTAACAATTGGATATTTAAAACAAATAAGAAAGGCTAAGTTCGGATGAAACCGATTTTTATATACCCTCGCCGTGTCTTTGTTTCAAATCTCTGCTTGTATTAAACTTTACTGAATTTCTTCCAAAAAATACTGACAAAACAAAGTGTATGGCATTTTTTAAAATTTCCGTTGTATGGAAGTTGGGCGTGGTTATGGTCCGATTTCAAAAATTATTGACGGTGATGCAAGTGATATCAAGGACATATGTTCACCAAATTTTGTGACGATACCTTACATCGTTATTGAGATACCTACAGAAGTTTTTTTATATTTCTTAATTCAATATTTCTCTAAATATCAAAATTTAACTAATACGTTCCAATAGATAAAGATAAAACGAAATTTTTGCATTTTTAAAAATTTCCGTTAAATGGGAGGTGGGCGAGGTTATGGTCCGATTTCAAAAATTTGTAACGACGATAACAGCGATACTGAGAAAAATTTATTCATCAAATTTTGTGACGACCAATAAATGTACATATGTATATTAAAACTTTTAATGAAATCGATGTCGAAAAATCACAAAATGCTACTACATGTACATACCAAAAGAAACAACTTTAACTGCCAATTCATTTCGCCCACAAAAGGCTTACCAGCCTCATTACTCCTCATTTGTATCAGTAGTTTTTCATAATTACAACAGCATAGCCATACACTCTGTTGGGTTGAGTTGACAAAAGCTAGCAAGCGAAGCGAAATGAACCCAGCCTACAGGTAAATACTCAATGCGATTATGTTAATCAGTAATCAGCGGCCTTACAGACTGCAAGGCTTAAGAGGCGGAAAAAGGAAAACAATTATGTAAAAACTAATTGACACCTTATCTGCGTGTAATAATGAAAAAACCGAGAGATGATAAAGTAAGAAAAATGAAATTGAATACAACATTTACTTTTTTGCTGGTTATGTTTTGACCTCGCGAAGGTTGCACAGAATTAACGTGTGCATTGCCTTTTTTATTGTTAACCTAAAAAAATGTGTAAACTTTGTAGAAATACAATTTTAAAAAGACAATTTAATTTAATTTTTGTAGATAAAGTGATCGAAGCATTTAATCAACCCCTTAACTTGGGAGCTCGAAATTTCGATCAAGGTTACTATATATGCCATACGAGTTCTCTAAATTGGATTAAATATGTATGTATATAGAAGTCAACCTTAATAAACCTAATAGAAAAAAAATATTTTTTTGACCTCTTTGATTAAAAAGAAATGTATATATAAATAATGTATAACAATAATTTGACTGCATTGAAGTTTGTTTAAATAAGTTGTTAAAATAACTTAGTTTAATAGAGTGTATGTTTCAAGTAGCTAAAGTTAATGGCTGATTTTCGAAACTTTTTTTTCGTATACACTTCCATATAAAACTTAGAATACAGATTTCAAGAAAAACGACAAGATACATTTTTGATTATTTCTGTTGCTTGCAAAAGTACATTGCAGTTGCTATACATTTTTTTTTTGAAGCAATAAATATACGAGCATTTTTTCTTAAGAAATTTTTTTAGAACAGGTTTAAGGAAGAAAATTTCATTTTCATCTTGAGTGCCATTTCATATAAATTTGCCTGAGAGCTGCATACTCGTACTAAGCTTAATGGGGGAAACAAAATTTGTAAATGGAAGTAAGTTGTAACTCAAAATTTAATGGTAAGTTCTTTACAATTCAAACATGCACTTTAATAAACTCGAATGCATATTCAAATATGCGATACAAATTTTAAATTTCAATAAACATCCCTATTTCTGGAAGAAAAAAAAATATTTATATATATATATGAATACTCTGTTGGGAAGATAAGTTTAAGACCTCTCATTTGAAGTCACCACGAGTTACAGTAATAATGAAATTGGAAGCGGTTACATAAATTCAAATAATATAAAAAAGAACACTAGTAATTTTTAGGTAATTCTTATAAGCAACATTATTCAATAGCAATTTATGCTAAAAAAGTGTATTGCATAGTTTTGGAATTTTCGTTTACTTCGTCATTATTCAAACATTGTTGTGTTGTGAAGTGAAATGTTCACCACCTTTTAGTTTAAAATAACTCGAAAAATTACCTGAAAAATAATAACAGTATCTAGTATATGAAGTCCGGTCTTAGATATTTGATTGCTCATTATAAGCCTAAAAGTAAACCAGAACTAAACAAAATTTTAGAAAAGGTTTGGAAAAAGGATATTGCAAGCATTGTTTTGAATAACCTTGCTGAGACAATGCCTGCTCGTATCAAAGCTGTAATATTCGCTAAAGGTAGATCGACGCCATATTGGGTTCTAAGTTAATATTTTTTTAATTTAATTTTCAATTAAAATTAAATTTTTGGTTAGTTATTAAATAAAAAAATAATAATGAAATCAGAGACTCATTTTTAAAAATAACGTTGTATCTATTTTTATTTTTAAAATATGCCAGTTTGAAGTGAACAGTTAACGAAATATATTTTGGGCTATCTATGTATATACATATGTCCGTTATTTTATAAACCAATAAAAAATATGTATGTATTAAAAAGTCCAAAGAACGAAAAAATCTAAAATAGTGAAAAAATCAAGTGGTAAGTTACCCGTGACCGCAAGTGTATATAGATGAATAGTTTGATTTTAATACTTATATATTTTTAACAAAAAAAAAATTGGCTTCAAAATCAATTCATGTCACTTGAAATGGTTTTTGAGTGTGAAAAGTAAAAAAAGAGAAATTTAGTATCGCAAAAGTTACACAAATTCGAATAATATAAAAAAAGAAAACTAGACACATTTTCGTAATTTTTCGTGTTTCACAAGATGTCGTAAAATGTCGTAAAGATGTAAGGTCATATAAATTTTCGGTAGCTCAAAATTTATATTTTTAGTTTTTGTTGCATTGCACAGAAAAAGGATGCAAAATAACAGTATTTGGAATTTTTCAAATTTTATGACTAATTGTTCATTAGCAAATTATCTATGCTAAACATGTATTTCTTGGTTTTTTAAATTCCGATTAACATGCGAAGACCATATACGTCACTGCATAACAAAAATTTACTTTACATTAAGAAATCTATGGCATACATGTTATTGTCTACCGATAAGCACAAAACTCAAATTGGTTAATTCCCTTATAGTGCCTCAAATTTCCTATTTTGAACTCGTATATGGTACCCTAAGCTGCGATTCTAAAAACAAGTTAAATCTAGCTCTTAATAACGCAGCTAGGTTCATCTACTGTAAAAGGAAATTTGACCACATTTCCTTATATACCAAAAATATCCTTGGGTCCACCCTTGAAAACTATCTCAAATTATTAGAAACCGTCAACCAGGTTATCTTTTCCGAAAATTAAAATTTGTGCAATCAAACCGTACGCACAATGTTGTTGTCCCAAAATACAAAACTCTGACGGCCTCTAGATTGTTTTTAGTTAGTGCTGTCAGAACTTGGAACTCACTACCAATTTCAATCAAATATGTAACATCGATTGGATGCTTCAAAACGGCAGTTACAAATCTATTCATGTAATATCCCACCCCTTTCCCCTAATATATATACACCCTCTTTAAAATCTCTTAATATTTCATTGTGTTATAACTATCAATCTTAGTACTTTTTATATTTATTTTACTTACGATATTTCCTTAGGATTAAGTTCAATGTCATGTAAAAAGAATCTATGTAATATGCGTACACCGAAAAGACCTGGTGTCTTACTGTGCCTATAATATTTTATAAATAAATAAATAAAAATAGCGATCATACCAACGGGTAAATATCCACAAGCTCTAAGTGATCTGCTGTAAAATGCTCTTTACATTGTTACCACCTGGTATGTGGATTGTGGACTCAACATCAACCCAAAGGGGTAATATTAACTCTTGCAACCGAGGTCAAATACCTAGGAGTCATTCAAGATAAAAAACTTGACTGGACGCAAAATATTGAAGACCGCCTTAGGAAGGCCATAAATGCCCTCTATGCGTGCAAGACCGCCATAGGGAAGAAATGGGGAATAAAGCCACACATCGTACACTGGATGTACACAGCTGTGGTAAGACTAATTCTTTTCTATGGGGTTGCCGTATAATGGCCGGTTTTAAGCAAGACTCTACCCAGAGCAAAGTTAGAGCGGGTACAGAGGACATCCTCGATGCTTATCACGGGAGCACTGCCCTCTACACCCACCAAATCTCTGAAAATAATGTTAAATCCTTAACCAGTGGACCTCTATGGAAATTTCTGGCAATCTGTAGTGCAGTCAGGCAAATTGCGATCCAGCAGTGAAGAGATAGAAGATCCGGACAGGGAAATGTCCTCGAGACTCTGCCGGGTAACCTAAGTAAACTAGACTACACCACTCCTCTTCTATGTTTGGAAATAAGTTTTCCACAATAATCCCAGAAAAGAACGAGTGGATAGAAGCCGTGGACCAGGACCCTGATTCTACGGCTGTATACACAGACGGTTCCAAGCTGAACGAGCGAGTAGGAAGCGGAATTCACTCAGGTGAATTTAATCTAAACCTCAGCATTCGGTTACCGGACCACTGTAGTGTTTTTCAGGCGGAGCTTAATGCAATAACAGAGGCTGCTCTTAGTATTATAACCCACGCTCCTTTAAAACGTGGCGTAACAATATACCAAGACAGCCAGGCTGCTATTACATCTTTATTTTCTTGCGGTACAACTTCCAAGGTATCGATTGAATGCAGAAGGACTCTAAACCGGTTAGCATAAATGTGCTCCGTGCATGTTATATGGGTATCTGGCCACGAAGACATTCCTGGCAACTGCCTTGCTGACGAGCTGGCACGGAAAGGGACGGAATTGCCCTTATCTAACTCGGCCCTAGATGTGGGCATACCTCTAATATACTACAAACACAGGCTTAGATCTGAGCTTATGGAGAAGGTAAATTTTAGATGGGCCTCGGACATCACATGTCTTGTCACCAGACAAATCTGGCCAGTGGTCGATATAAAGCGCTCTGAAGCTCTCAATATTCTTATCGGCTCCTCTCTCAGGCTAGTAATTGGAACGATAACCGGGCACTGCCTCATCGGCACCTAGGGAAAGAGCCTGGGCTACCCAACAAATGATTTCTGCCGCAGTTGCCGCAACGCTTCCAACCTAACCTAACCTAACCTAACCTAACGCGTTTAGGTTTTTTTGACTGAAATTCAGTTTTCAATTTAAATGGAAAATATGGATTTTACAATTTCCTTAATAATAGAAAAAATAGGCAAGAGTTGCAGCAATTTTTGCATGCTAGTTTCCGCAAGTTGGTTTAAAGGTATGGGAATGAAGTTATATTTGTCTAGGAAATGTAATTACAACTTATTATATAGTCTCAATATATCAATAAGTGTCAATTTTACTTTCTGAAGTGCGGAAATTAAGATTATTGCATATTCTCCATCATTAACAAAAATTAATTTCATTTTACGGCTACTGAATTAAGCGTTCCACCGCAATGGGTTTCTCTGTGTAAGCCAGAAATGAAGCGATGAACGAGGTTGAAAATTTATTAAAATGACGGCTAGTGAGAGGAAAACGCAAGAATGAATGCCAGTTGTTCGGCGCGATTGTTTTCCATTTTTAAGCGGTTACTTAAGCACACTTCCCTTTGAATTTTATTTTTTTTTGTTTTTTAATATTACCAGCTTCGACGTTATGAAGCTCTAGGCGATATTTCTGACAGCTGCTTCGACAGCTTCACATTGACTGGATTGGTTGTTTGGTTGGCTGCTTGCTTAATAAACTCCCAGTCTGCACTGCCGTCGGCATGTTAACAGCTTCTCTAAAGGACTTATATAATGTGCAGGCGTGTATGTGTGTGTGTGTATATATAAATAAGAATGCAAATATGTGCAAGTATGCATGTATGTATGTAGCTATCTGTAAGTTGTTTAACACTTTTTCATTATCGACCATGCACTGCTATTCTGCCGCACTTGGCTGATTATTAAACAATTTTAATTATATAATTCCATTTTAAAAGCGTTTACTGAGTGAACAAATGGAGTAGTGATTATGTCTTGACGTAATCCTCGTTAACCGAAGGCTTTAATATAGAATACAACATACATACTAATTAGGTTATGTATGTGGACAGCCTTGCTGAGTAATAAAACCTAGTAACTATATGTCTTGTAAAGCTATGAGAATATACACTACTACATTATAGGGCATGACTTAAAATCGATCTGGTGAATTTTTAATTTATTTTTTTAATAATTTTTCAACTTACGGCGAGGAGCTGGTATTTAATTCCTATCACCACGTACCTGAAATAAGAAGATAATTTTATTATTGAATAATTGAAAAAAGTATGCTTGGGAATCAGTAATTGTTAAATATGAGAGAAATGTACTTTAAAACTGCAGACTCAAAAATAAAGAATACAAATTATAAAGGAATATTTATTGAATTTTTTTTGTGTCTTTTAATATTTTACACATTTGAATGATTTATTTACTGAGTGCGCTAGTTTTAATTACAAAAATAATTAGAAAATATATTTAAAAAAATATGGTTAATGCTGAAAGAATGCATTAAGAGCCGACTTTCCATGATATGTGTGTTCATTTTCCAATTTTATATATTCAGAGTTATTAAGAAAATTATGTAAACTTTTTCCAAAAATCTAATAATTCTTCAAATTTTATATATTAGCAGTTTTAAGAAGGTTTTTTAGTATGAACAATAAATTTTTGCATTGGTAAAAGCAAATTAAAATGCATTAAATATCCGTCGATTTCTTTTTTCTTTGCTAAGGGTATCGTACAACTGCATATCCAGTAAGTTACAAATAAAGAAGATTGAATATTATGTTTACGTGGCTGATTTAGAGAACAATGAAATTTAATGAAATAAGAAAATCAATTGATCCTTTATTATATACAACCATGAAAATATATAAAACTAATTACAAATTAAATAATTAAAAAGATTAAAGTTAAACCTGGTTAATAAAATGCAGCTGAAGCCCCAAACCTTAGATAGCGTAATAGCTCATATTAGAAATAAACAGACGAGAATCGCTTTACACGAAATCTATAAAGTTTTTAAGTCACAATTGTTTTATACAGATATATCTTAATGCATAGTTAGTTTTGTTTTAAATTTAACGAAAATACTAAATACAAGAATCAACGACCGTAACGGTTATAATTTTTATTTTAAAAAAAATTATGATTTAATCGTTATAATTCAATAAAAAAATTCCGATTAAATTCGATAGTTAATTTTTGCTTTTTACTTTTTTCATCATATCAGATCGATATTTTCTGATTTAAATTTTCCCCAGCACGCTTGATTGTTATTTTTACATTTTAATTTTTTCAATAAAGTTCGATCGATATTTTATGATTTCTATTTTTTTGATCTAAAATAATCGTTATTCTTGGCATCAAATATTTCCGACATTTGAACTATATTTTGTGATTTATATTTTTCTAATCATAATAAACGCAAACAAAAGTGTTTAAAAGTTCTGAGTTTAAAGTTTAAAGAATGGGTCGCAAGCGAAAAGCTTGTACACGCGAATACTTTATTAATGACGGCGATAAAGCGGAGTGCCATCGTGTAAAAGAAATTTAATGCTATACTTAATCAACATTTAATTAAAGAACATCCTGTTCTCCATTCAGCAGACTGTTGCAATGGATGCACAACCATTTTAAATTCAGTCCAGTCGAAGACAGAAACACATTTGTGCAAAGCGCTACATCGCTGTTAAGAGTAGGATTTTTTGAAATGGAGATAGGCAACTCGTCATCATATGATCATTTGATGATAAGTGTTCGGAAAGCGTTTGAAAATTTAGAAGAAATTTCTATAGTCAAACTTAATTAAAGTTTTTCAATCGAGTTTATATTAAAAACCATTTTCTGCATTTGTTCTGAGAGAAAACGAAAGAACCACTAAATATGGATTAAATGAGTTTGAAAAAATTTAAATCCAATAATAACGATTATTTTTGATCGAAAATATACTAATCATAAAATATTGATCAAATTTGATTGAAAAAAATTTAAATTTAAAAATAGCAATCACGTTTAATAGTAAAAAAACAAAATCCATGCGTCATGCGGATGCGCCCCTCGTGACGGTTGGGCGGTGAAGGAGGGTTATTATCGTTGGGTTTATTATTATTTATTTATTTAACATCATTAAATGACGATCAAATAAGAACGGAAAAATAAAATTCCTAAAATAATGATCATGCAATAATTGTTAACAATAAATCTTTTGATTATTTTCAGATTTGCGCAGCATGCACCAAAGCCATTAATTTGGTATATTTGAATTTGGTTTTAAAGCAAATTATCTTAATGATTTTTTTATCTGAATAAATGAATATAGCGATTATATTCGGTCCCTCATCAAAACATTTAATTCCAGTGATGCTATGAAATTATGATGAAATGTTAAACATAAGAAGTTAAATAACTCACTTAACATGTCATTATTTCGGAGTTAATAAACTTAGAAACATATAATAAGAAGCTCATAGAAATATAACAGCACATTTTAATTATTAACAACGTCTAAATTTTACTATAAATAACAAAATTATGCAACTAAATGTACAGAAATGACGGCACGTGCGATAATCTCAAAAGGTCATGTAACAATTGTTCGAAAACATACAGTCAAGTGTTATTCCAAGCAAAAGGTACTAGTTGCCAACTAAATTGGAATTGCAAATGCCACACAAAATTCAATTAAGAACGCATTGAAGAAATAGTATGTATGTAGTACATATGACCGCAACAACCTCGCGCCACAAATTCATACATGCAAATATACATGGAATTTGTAAGAGCAAATACGAAGCCGCACAGTGAAAAACACTCAATTTACATGTTGTAAAAATCATGGCTTTAAAATGAAATTAATGACAAAAAAAAATATAGTAATGCGCAATTTAAATTGTTTAAGATTTTATATTTTGAGAATTTAGTTTGAATAAATTAATTATTTTGCAAAGTATTTTTGTATAGGCGGTGACACACCCATTTTTTAACACTAAAAAAAACCGTTTCTTTGTTTTAAATTGCTGCAAATACTAAATTTTACCCAATTTGTTCCAATAGATACCAAAAAAAAAACAAGTGTTTGAATATTTCTAAATTTCCGTTATATGGAAGGTGGGCCTGGTTTTGTTCCGATTTCAAAAATTTTTAACCCTGGTTAAAAGATATCGAAACGCCAATTTTTTCAAATTTCATAATAATCTTATTTCTTTGTTTAAAATCGCTCAATTTTCTCTAATAGATACTTCCGTTATATGGGAGGTGGGTATGTTTATTAACCGATCTTGACCATTTTCAATACCAACCTACCCTGGGATACCGGTCCGCCTCCGGGAGTAACGGTGGACTTACTGCGGCATGGGGCTCTGCCGTAGTCGACCGTTTCATTCCCCTTTCATTTTATTCCGGCCACCGAACGGTCTCGGCTCATTAGGTGGCCAAAGAACCAGTATGAAAATGAACCCTTATCGAGAAGCCTCGGAACCCTGCACGGGTAGTGCCGCCACTGGACAAGGCGAAGAAAAGTCCCTAAAACCTTCGGGAACCGCATCGACGGTGCCGAAAGGGCCTCAACGGCCCAAACCACACATTCGGTCCCCCACAGCGACTGGAGGAGTGGTTATGCCTCTAAAAGGAAAACCACCCTCTATTGAAACCGGAAGCACTAAGCCCCCCGAGGGAAAGTCGTTTCCGGTGGGAAAGCCAAGGGCGACCAACCCCCATAGGCCTATCAAGGCCACCCCCTCTATGCAAAGTGTTGTGGTCGAGCAGGAGTCCTCCCCGGACAAGAAAGCGACCACCACTGCGCAGAACAAAGGCATGAAAGCAGCTGAGACAAATGACACAGATCAGAGCCCCAGCAGCTCAAAAGCCATCAGGCCCCACGTCAGGGCCCAGCGCGATCGTAGGGCAGCACCGAAGGTCATAAAACGGCTGGAGGCTATGCAATACGACAAATTGACGGAGACACAGAAAGCCTCACTCGAGTGGGCTAAAGGAGTCATGGCCGCAAGCGAAAAGCGCCCCTTGGGGAACGACGGAAAAGACAAACCACCCACTCGACTGGACCACCGGAGAGAATTAGCCTCAAAGAGACAGCGATCTCTCGAGGAGACTCCGAGTGGTTCAAAAAGGTACAGAACGTCCTCCCCTCCAAACCGTCGGTCGATGGCCGTAGCCACAAAGCCGTTCAACGAGGCTGCCAAAGAGCACCTCACACTGCCCGTGCTGGACAAGAGCCGACAATTGGAAGTCCGTGCTGATGGGTCTCTGCAGGGTCTACAAGGGCATACTCGAGAAGTATCCTGGCCCTTCACCAGTCGTCCGCGACGCCGGATGGCATCAAGGGCGAATCAAACTCGTCTCGTGCGCGGACGAACGCGCAGTACGGCTCTACAAGGAGGCAATCTCATCGGTGGGAGAGCTGTGGCCCGGGGCCGACCTGAGAGCCGTCCACAGGGAGGAAATCCCCAAACGTCCACGAGCCTGTGCCTGGGTCCCAGCGGAACCATCAGAACCGAAAGAGATCCTGGAGCTCATCCGCCTCGGCAACGCAGAACTACCCACCAGCGATTGGAGGATAGTGAGAGTTGGCGAGACCAAGGAGAAGCAACGTTTCGTTGACTTGGTCAACAACGATGCTTCCATCACAGTTCTTGCGGATTGTGGTGGGGTTATAAGCTACGGCTTTTATTCCATCACAGTTAAAATCCACAAGAAGCCGGAGGTCAGAGAAACCGAAAATGCAGGCAACGCTTCAAGCGGACCAGCGACTTCTTCTGTCGGCGAAGAGGTCAGCAGAGTAGGAGACGCCGCGAGCGCCCCTACTGACCTCGACTCGATTTCAACGGAGGCAACCGGGGGCGTCCCTTTGGCGGTATTGGACACCGCGTCAGATGCCGAGAGCGATGCGGGCTCGGCGTCGGTATACGTGGGATCTGTGTACAGCCAATGGGTAACGCAACTCGAAGAGGACCAGCTTCTGGCTTCGGAACCTGAGGAGGCGGATCACGACACCACGGTCGTAGCCGCCGCCGAGAGGGTGGAGCAAGAGGCAATGGACATCGCAGACTGCGGAGATGGTGCGGATTCTGCAAATTAATCTGCACCACTCCAAAGCAGCCTCGGCTGCTCTTCTTCTTCGTCTCAGCGAAAAGGTTAAAGACGTTATTCTTGTCCAGGAGCCCTGGATCGTCAGGAACAGGGTTTGTGGATTAAACTCTGACGCCTACCAACTAGTAACGTCTTCCTTGACAGGTAGGATCAGAGCATGTATTCTTATAAAAAAAGTATATTCTTATTTTCTCCTCTCTCAATACAGCGACGAAGACACCGTTAGCGTAAGCGTACAGTTGGAAGAGAGCGTCGTCTGGCTCTTGGCGAGCTACATGGCCCACGACGGCCAATCTCTACCTCCTCCAAGACTGAAGGAAGCCATCAAAGAGGCTAACAAGGAAAAACTCCCGGTCATAATTGGAGCTGACTCAAACTCGCACCACGAAATATGGGGCTCAAGCGACACCAATCCTCGAGGTGAGTGTTTACTTGAATTTATATTAGCAAATAATCTATATATGTATATGCAACCGGGGGAACGATCCCACCTTCATCACCTCTGTCAGAAGAGAAGTGCCGGACATCACCCTCGCCTCAGTCTGCCTCTCGGACCTGATAAGCGACTGGCAAGTGTCCAAAGAACACTCCTTTTCCGACCACCTCTACATAACATTTAAGATAAATCTCAATCCCTCTACTCTTACAGCGTATAGGAATAAGAGGCGGACGGATTGGCAGAAATATAAAAGCGTCCTCTCAGCCTCTTTGTCCAGACACGTTTATCATGGTAGGCTAGGCCTATCGCAAACACCTGATGAAGCGAGTCCCTCAAACACGAAGGTCGTTTCTCTCGGTGAGCTTGACTCACCGTCAAAAATAGATGAAACGGTAGAGCTCGTAACAAACGCATGTAATTCCGCTTTCAGAGTCTCCTGCCCTAAGACCCTACCGAAGGGTAAAAAGAAACCCCAGTGGTTTAATCTAGAGATTTCAGCACTCAGGAAAGAGAGCAGGCGACTCTTTAACCAAGCCAAGAGGACGGGTCTTTGGCAACCATACAAAGACGCTCTTAAAACTTTCAAGAAGGCCTTTAAGACAGCACAACGCAAATCTTGGCAAAACTTCTGTAATAACATAGAAGAAAACTCCGAAGCCAACAGGCTGAGGAAGGTTCTCTCGAAAAGTGCTCCAACGATAAATTTTATTCAAAATCCAAACGGAGAATGGACATCTTAAGCCGACGAAATGCTGGAGTTACTAATGACCACCCACTTTCCTGGGTGCTCTGATGACTCCAACATTTTGCCAGGTCACCAAACCAACTCACTCTTAGGGAATACCGCAGGGGATATAGTGAGGTACGAAAAGGTGGAATGGGCAGTAATGTCGCTCGAACCTTACAAATCCCCAGGACCTGACGGAGTTTTTCCCGCACTACTACAAACAGCGAAGGACCTTCTTTGTCCACTTCTCACACAGATTTTTACAGCATGCCTTACCCTCACCCACATTCCTAATGTGTGGACGAAGGCGAAAGTCGTCTTTCTACCGAAGGGAGGCAGGACTGCTCACGCAAAACCCAAAGATTTCAGGCCCATAAGCCTCACCTCATTCCTTATCAAAACTCTTGAGTGGCTCATAGACGAGCATATTCGGCGTAATATAAGGAAAGAAAAACTCTCCCCGAACCAACACGCATACTCTAAAGGCAAATCCGCGGAGACTGCCCTCCACGACATCGTCTCACCGATCGAGAAAGGACTGGCCATAAAAGAGTACACGCTGTGGATCTTTATTGACATCGAGGGAGCCTTTAACAATGTCTACCCCGAATCTGTTATCAAATCACTCCGTATGGTGGGGGTACAGCAGGGACTGGTGGATTTTGTGGGGCTCCTACTCAGGAAAAGATCGATTTTCTCAACAGTATGAGATAGCTCTAAATCCAAACATGTGGCTAGAGGTACACCCCAGGGAGGTGTCTTGTCACCTTTACTCTGGAACCTTACCGTAAACGACTTACTCTTAAACCTGAAGGGCACTGGCTGCAAGGCCGTGGCATATGCTGACGACTTGGCAATCATAGCCACGGGTAAACATCTTCAAGTCATTAGTGATATACTGCAAAACGCTCTAAACATTGTTACCCGCTGGTCTGTGGAGTGCGGACTTAACGTAAACCCTACTAAGACCGAAGCAGTGCTCTTTACAAGGAAATACAAAATCCCCGACTTCAAATTACCATCTGTAAACGGAATGGTACTTAGTCTCCCAACCGAGGTAAAATATCTCGGAATCGTACTAGATAGAAAACTCGACTGGAGGCGGAACATTGAAGACCGCTCAAAGAAAGCAATTGTTGCTCTTTATGCCTGTAAGACGGCCGTGGGGAAGAAATGGGGAATAAAGCCACACATTCTACACTGGATGTACACAGCTGTGATAAGGTCCATTCTCTTTTACGGGGTCGTCGTATGGTGGCCGGCACTGAGCAGGGCTCTAACTAGAGCCAAGCTTGAACGGGTGCAGAGAGCGCCCTCAATGCTCACCACGGGAGCACTACCCTCTACACCCACCAAATCTCTAGAGATAATGTTAAATCTTCCACCGGTGGATCTCTACGGCAAATTTCTGGCGGCCTGCAGTGCTGCCAGGCTAAATGCGATCCTTCCGTGGAGAAATCTTGACTATGGGCACTTAAAAGTCCTGGAAACTCTGCCCGACAAGAAGTTGGATTATACCCTACACCCTTCTTTCTCTGCAAATAGGTTCTCCATAAGAATCCCAGAGAGAAACGAATGGATAGGTATCGTGGACCTGGATCCAGGGTCGACGGCTGTGTACACAGACGGCTCCAAGTTAGACGAAAGAGTAGGCAGCGGGATTCACTCAAGCGAACTCGATCTAAACCTCAGCCTTCGTTTACCGGACCACTGTAGCGTTTTTCATGCCGAACTAAATGCAATAATGGAAGCAGCTCGTGGCCTGACAACGTGTACCTCTTTAGAACGAGGCATCACCATTAATTCTGATAGCCAGGCTGCTATCAAATCTTTAAACTCCTACGGTACAACCTCCACGGTAGCCATTGAATGCAGAGCGGCTTTAAACCATCTTGCAGATATGTGCTCCGTATGTGTTGTGTGGGTCCCTGGCCATAAAGACATTCCTGGCAACTGCCTGGCCGATGAACTAGCTAGGAGAGGGACGGAACTACCCGTAATAAACTCTGCTGAAGAGGTGGGTTTACCCTTAGCATCATATAAACACAGACTAAGATCTGAGCTTATGGATAAGGTAAATTTAAGGTGGGCATCGGAGCCCACCTGTCTCATTACCAGACAAATCGGGCCGGAAGTTGATGGGAAGCACTCTAAAGCTCTCATTATGCTTGGTCGCTCCTCTCTCAGATTAGTAGTTGGGGTGATAACCGGTCACTGCCTTATAGGCACGCATGGGGAAAGACTAGGTTGCCCAACAAATGATTTTTGCCGCAGCTGCCAAAACGAGGAGGAGGTGGAGAGCATTGAGCACTATCTCTGCCACTGCCCCGGCCTGGCCAAGACGCGCAGAAAATTTTTCAAAAGTTACTTTTTGGACTGTCTAGCTGATTTGAACTCGGCAAGCATTTCTAACTTTATACTCTACATCAAACGCACAGGATGGTTCAATTTTTGAGAATAAGGGAGGGAGGGAATGCATGGCCTACGAGATTGGTATCACAATGGGCTTCTTACAGCCTAAGTGTGCCACCGTGCTTTGTGCGGTGGCAGCCACTCTAACCTAACCTAACCTAACCTACCCTGGCAAAAGGGAAATCTATGTACCAAGTTTCATTAAGAAATCTCAGTTTTTATTTACGTACGTACGGACGGTCAGACAGTCACGACTAAATCGTTTCCTCTTTTCATTCTGATGATTTTGGTATATATAACAATTTATGCGTGTAATTGTTTTCAATAAACATTTTTTAGCGTATTAAATTTTTTTTTCTGCAAGGTTAAATGGGCCAAAGTCGTGAGTTCTATTGAAACTAAGAGCAGTTAAAAAGCTAAGTTGGTTTGCAGCTAATTGAATTTCTCCATTTCATTTATGTATTTATATGCACGTGTTCGTATTTATATGTGTAGGTGTTATATAGGTTATTGTTTTCGACATTTATTTTATAAAGGTTTCAAGCTGGCAAGCAATATTGTTTATTTTGCTACGCTTACAATGTGGCAATCAGTCATGATGCCTTTATAAGTAGGAAAATAACTATTATTACATTGTGTTTGTTTGTATATTTGTAAGTATTTTTGAAATTGTTATTATTGATTTTGTAAGTGTGTTCTTTGTGGCATTTGGTAATGCTGAAAATTTCCAATTTATTGCACATAAAGCTTTCGAAAATCGCTCTTTTGTACTTGAAGTGCTTCAACATAGTTAATAACTTATTGTTGACAATGAGTGGTGACAAATGCACACATTCATATTTACATATAAACGTACATACTTATATTTGTAATATCCATGTAGTAACCATACTGTCATGCTACATGCCGGTAGCTAATTACTGTTTTAACTTATGATTTCACTTATGAAAAATAGTCGCAGTATTCTGTAAATTCCTGAGAACCGACAAACAGCACTACTGGCAATTATTTAAGACTTGTAAATTCAGCAATCATTACACTATTGTATCATAATCAGTAGCTGCTATCGTGAGATTGCCAACGATTTATGTGTAATGAAGTAGGGGTTAAAAATTCATTAGCGAACTACATTTTTAGTAACCAGTTATGATGACCAGTAACGAGTGGACTCACTAATCTTTCACCCAGTAATCCAACTGCCGGGATATAGTGAATTCGATACGTGCGTATATTTTTGCAGCCACAAACCATTTATGCGCGTTTAATATACAAACAATAATAGCATTACTAGTAGCTCGCTGAGTACAAATAAGCAATTCCATCTGTGTAGGTATATACTCATTTGTGTGTAAATATTCGAATAAATACAGGTGAGAATAATTAGCCACCACCGTACTTAGGTGGCTTAATAAGTTGCACTATACCTGATCCAGTGTATCAAAATTAGTTAAACGAAAATAAATTAAATCTAAACTCTGCGTAATTGAACTCAATACAACTTAACTCAACACAGCCAAATTTAACTCACTTATACTCGCAACACAAAATCTAAAGTCGCCACCACTCAATTGACCTCAATTCGTCACATTTAATTGAGGAAAATTATAATGAAAATTGATTTTGTAATAATGTACATAAATATAGTTTCAGCTTGAGATACTCGTTATAAAATAATTGTGAGTATGCCAGCCACGCAAAATATCCAAAAGTTCTCATGCGAGTTTAAAAGTGTGTTATAAGCGAATATTCGAATTTCCGATAAAAAAATAATCAATAAGTACAACCCGTTTGCTTTCTTGCAAGGCTTGGATTTTGCTAATCTAGTAACTATGGGTTCCAGTACAACTCGTTTTAAAAGTTTTAGTAATAATATTTGTGTGTAAATAAAAATTGCGTATATTTACAGCCAACCTCGAAATTTATTACACTTAACCCTTAAAGCTCAGTTAGTCAAGACTTAACTTAACTTAACTTAAGCCAACCTGTTATATGGATAGCCGTGCAAACGATTAGTCAACACTTAACTTACCGTAAGAAACTTAAGAATCTGTTGATTTTAGATTCTTAAGTTTCGGCCTTATGTAAATTGAAAGCGGTGAGAGCGGTGAGCGAATCAGGCTTACCAGATGTTGAAATTAACAATTTTTGAAAATAAATATATGCAAAAAGTACATTTAAAACGAGTTTATTTAATGTGATAACATAGACGGCGAACTCTCAAATAGCTCAAAAGAAAATTATAGACAAAAAGAAAATTTAAAAATAAATATTAATGACGAAAAGTAGATCGTATCCTCCAATAAAGAAGTGTACGATAAATTCTGCGCTGGATGTAAATTGGCACAACAAAAAGTCTCTATTTATCGGATGAATTTGCCACCACCTTTACATCGGACCAAGTGACTGCTTCTTGTACATTTTGTACATTTGTGCTAAACTTAAAAACATTCGACACAATTAAATTTTCCTTGGCATTTTTACAAGCAATATGCGATTCAAATATAATCACACAAGTGCTTTTATTTACTACTTTGTACTTTGTGTCAACGAAGATATTCAAAGAACAATATGAAACAAAAATTAATCATCAAAAATTAAGTTGACATGTTGAGTAATCATCTCCAATTCTTAAGTTAAGTTAAGTCTTGACTAATTGACCCTTTAATAAACATAAAATCGCAGACCAACGGCAGAGAATTAAAACATCGCAGCAAAGCTGATATTCTTAAAACGTTGCATAGCATGCCAGTTTATGTTTATATGTATTGGCGTGCTTTGTAATCATACAATGGCAAAAATCATTAGTTCAAATATCAATTCCGTTAATCATTAGCGAACTAATAGACTTATCAGCAATAGGCGTGTGTTCGTAGCTGCATCAGTAATTTGTAAATGGCATCAGTTGCTCATTTTCATAATTTTATGTATTTGTAAGTATGTACATTAGGGTGTACATTATCTCCAAAGTGGATTTTCTTTTGCTGCAACCACCTAAGTTTTTATTTTTAGCTCAAATTAATAACATTTTTGTATTTATTAAAATCCAGCGACAATCGAGTTTTTGCCTAACAGAGCGACGTTCACTCACTAAAACAGTTTCGGCGACAACTTGAACGTCGGCTGTTAGAGTGTCTATATTGAGCAGATACAACTTGAAGTAAATAAAGTAAATATATTAAAAAAAAGACAGTTAAACAAAACTATAAAATGTTGAAAATAACATTTACTGAATAAAAGGTTTTTGTTAACACAATTAATAGTTTTCTGCAAAAAATAAATTATTTCATATTTAAAACCTAAGGATACTCAACATATTGCTACATTGATTCGTATCAGAGATCACCAAAAATCATATTTTTCTTGATTTCATCATACAACAAAATGTTTACTCACATTTAATATTGCAACAAAACTCAACATTGGATAAAATCTGCATCATGCTGGCAAACACGCCTTTCGGATATGTATGAGTGAAATGATCGAACTTGTTTGTATCAAATGGCTGTGCGTCAGATCGCCCAAAACCTAATCGCCCAAAAGCAAAAATGTCAAATCGCCCAAAAAAAAATTTTGGCGATCTGTCATTTGGGCAATTAGACATATGTCAAATCGCCCAACTTTTTGGGCGATTAGACATTTGGGCGATGTGACATATGTCCAATCGCCCAACTTTTTGGGCGATCTGTCATTTGTGCAGTGAGACATTTGGGCGATTTGACATTTGGGCAAAAAAGTTGGGCGATTTGACATTTTCTGTTTTTAGCAAATTTGTCAAAATAATAAAATAAAAGTACGGTAAATATGCTCTCAACTAAAAGCAATATCCTCTCAGATTTTTTTTTTCCCTTTTACTTTCAGTATCGTAGTAAGTGGGGGGTTTTAGGGGTTGTATAGCTCTATGTTAGGGGTTATGTTATGAAGTTGTGTGAATAAATATGTAGCAAAATATAAATTAAGATTAATTAGCATTATAATTATGTATTTTACTAATATTTCATTTTACAGAAGTAAACATTTTGTAAAAGGGAGAATTATAGAGGAGAATTATTAATTCACCCTTTTACAATATGTTGGCATGAAGAAGTAAACATTTTGTAAAAGGGAAAATTAGATTTAAAAATTTTCAAAGAACTAACAATTTTCCCTTTTACAGAAGTTGACAAGAAGTTTTTTGCATTTTTGGGCGATTTGACATTTGGGTGATTAGACATTTGGGCGATCTGTCATTTGGGCAATTAGACATATGTCTAATCGCCCAACTTTTTGGGCGATCTGTCATTTAGGAAATTAGACATTATTTCCAATCGCCCAACTTTTTGGGCGATCTGTCATTTGGGCTATTAGACATATGTCAAAACGCCCAAAATGTTGGGCGATTTGACATTTTTCGGTTTTGGGCGATTAGGTTTTGGGCGATCTGACGCACAGCCGTATCAAATCCCTCACTAGAGCGAAAGTAAGTTCGATTTGAATAAAATCAAACCATATAAATTTATTCAGTTTGTTGTGCAGAAGCAGACATTTTACTCCGTAGAAAATGTCGGAGAATCAAACTTTTGTGCTATTATTTTGTGCTTATTTATTAATAGTAATATAAAGAAATGTGAATTAAATTGTTTTCTTTATATGTATATTTTATTTTTCTTATCTTTTTCATGAATTATATACTACTTTTAAGTTGTATTTTTGAACATACATGTATAGATATGTGTGTATCAATGTGGATTCAATAAGGTGGTGGTAACCGCATATAAATAAAAAACCAACAAGTATTTTGTTTTTGCTTTTTGTTGAGCATTATGTCAAATAACATTAGGCATTTATATTGGCAGCCAATCAGAACGAAGCAGTTTGACATAATGCTCACCGAAGCGAAAAAAACCAGCTGGCGCCTCGACGCCACCTTATTGAATTCGCCTTGGTGTGTATGAAAATACATATCAAGGCGAATTCACATAAGGTGGTGGTAATGAATCAGCTGGTTGCTTGCTCTTCTTATTTTATAAAACTAAGGGCAAGTTTTTCAGTGCAACTTGAACTCTGTTTGTCGTTTAAACTAAGTTTAAACTCGGTATGCAGTTTTTCAGTCAACCTTAAACGGAGTTTAAACAGAGTTTAAACGGCCGATTGCGCACAGTTAAACTTAGTTTAATTTATCAGCTGCGTGCTGCCTATTTCGTTTTGGTTGCAACAAATTTAATTGAGCACAAGAAAACTAAGTTTAAATTTAAACTGAGTTTAACTAAACTTAGTTTAAACTGAGTTTAAACCAGCACTGAAAAACTGGCCCTAAGGATGTCAGTAAAAGGTAATGACGAAGAATTTTGTTTACATATTTTGATATTTTGAAGCTCGTGATTTTAAAACTTGTGAAATTTTGTAAAGAATAAAGACATTTCAAAATATAAAAAATGGGAAAGTGCGCGGTGTGTCTAAAAAAAATAGAAAGTGGGAAAGGAACATTTATCAAGGTTCCAATAAGCGGCTGATGTGGTTGAGATCCTGCCGTACGCAGCTTGGAGCGAAACGCAGGCGCTAGTAGAGAAGCCTACAAATCGCGCAGGCGCTAGTGAAGCAGCCTAAAAATCCCGCAGGCGCTAGTGAGCAGCCTACAAATCCCGCAGGCGCTAGTGAGCAGCCTATACAACTCGCACGCGCTAGTGAAGCTGCCTATCAACACCAATGTTGCAAAGACATAGTAGAATTCAACTTACCAAAATAAATTTTCTTTCATCTGACAACAAAAAAACAATAACTCCCATTCTTCAATTCTCTTCGATTATGACATTCTTAATTTGGCAATGATTATGTATGAACATTTTACAATCACCCGTTGCTGATCCCTGATTCGTATATGGTCCCTGCCGCTAATGTCGGCAATATAACGAAATATATCGCCGCGAAAAAACGTCGGATGAATTTCATCGTATGCTTTGGTTGTGCACATGGTCGCATACGCTAAAGAGTTTATTTATTTTCACAAACGTTCGCGAAAAAAAACTCGTCGCACGCCGGCATTGTATTTAAGCTATTACATGAAAAACCCAACTTGAATGATTTCTTTAATGCCGAAATTAATATTAATATGAAAGAAATGTTAATAAAACATGGTTTTTCTTATTTTTTTCTTTGAGTATGTTCTTTCGTAAACCCTCACATTTTTATAATAAAGTTCGGGTTTAAGGCAGCTTACAACTAACGCAGATGTTTAATAATTTGGTTTTTACGGAAACTCTCCCAAAATATTATTTGTAAAAAGTATGTTCGAGTGGAGTTAATTCAATTATTATTAAAAATACACATTGTGTTTTGCTGTACCCCTAAATTTAATGGAAATATGGAAAATGCACAAATTTTAAAAACCCCAAGCAATTTGTATAAAAAAAAAATTTAAAACGCTTTCCGCACTATTTAATTTTTAACTTTAGAGCTTTTTATATTAGATTTATGTTTTTTTTGACATATAATGAAAACCAATGTTCACCCTAATATGCATAGACACGTATGTACATAAGTATACTCGCAAAAGTACGTGCATATGTAAGTACATACTTAAATGTGAACAAACAATCGTACTTAAGCCATTAATAAGTAGGTAAGTGGTATAGTTGAAAAGCGCATCGTAAAATCAATAGTTAGTAGTTTAAGAGTGAATCGCTTTATGGTGCATTAATTTCGATTATAAGTTCTTGGAGATTGTATGGTTCGCAACTGAAAATATAATTATTTAAAAATAAGCAAGAATAACATCAACTCAAAGGATGTGTTTTGTGCGTGTTCTTAAACTGTTTTATTTTTTCTTATTTAAATTTAACAAATAATTTTTAATAAAAAAAATTAAATTTCAAAAGAATTTGTATCCACATATGTCCTTGCTGCTAAAGTCCTTGCTGCCTAAGTTTCGCTTTGGTGAAAGATATACAAGTCGTAATTCTTGTTCTAAATAGAAAATGGATCTGAATTTGACATTACAAAAAAGATTTCCCTATGTATGAAATAAAAGAAAGCAAAATCACCCAACTCTTAATGAACTGAATACAAATGTTTGTATAATTCAACCTTTCAGCCATCGTAAAGCCACATGAAACAGCCGATTGTCTGTTAAATATTTGAAAAATGATAAATTTATTCCAGAAGATGAACATGCATCTTGCCTCCTTATTATGTAAGATTAATTTTATATTCTCATATCAACTCAGCTAGCGGTGCTTACGAACTAGAGCGTGCGCATTGCTAAGATCTGTTTGACCTAAAGAGAATCGAAGGCACTCGTGAAAGGACTATTTGGACAAATAACTGTTTAACTTGTGAACAAACAAAATGGTTAATCACGTTGTACATGCCCATCTCTGGGAGATGACTAGACGATGATGAGATGGTATCCTTTAAGTAATTTTTTACTTTATATCATAGCTCTTAAAATGTGAAAAATGCTTTCAATACAGGATATATTTTTGACTGTGCTTTTTCGTATGCGAACTAATAGATGATCGGATGAGCATGGTCAGAAGGTCAAAGTTTTCGCCCTTTCTCCCTCATTTTCTCATGTGGCAAAGAAGTGATATTTAATTAATTTGTATACCTTACATGGTAATGATGTATTTACTTCGGTCCGACGTTTGTAAGTACCAGAACGATAAGACAAGGATGGACACATCAAAAAGTAAATATATATATAATTTTGGCACGTACAATAAATAGCTCAGTGTTTGGCCAAGCTTCTCCTACCATTTCTTGTGTGCGTCTTTATATTATACCACAAATGGAGGGACCTACAGTTTTGTGCCGACTCTGAACGGCAGATGTGTTTAATGAGAATCTTTATCATGGCAGAAATACCCTCGGAGGTTTGCCATTGCCTGCCAAGGGGTGACCGCTATTAGAAAAAACTTTTTCTATTATTAAGATTTCACTTGCCCTGACTGAGATTCGAACCTCTTACTCACCGGCATATCAAGTTATAGCACGAACCGCTACCAACTCGACCACAGAGGCCATCAAAAAGTATACCAATCTGAAAAAGGTGGCGAGCTGAGTCGATTTAGCGGTCAGGTGCTTTTTTAATTTATGAGAAATTTGATTTCCGATTTTCCGACAGGGTGGAATTTTGATTTATATTGGAACGATTTCCGTTATCCGATCCCTTGTCGAAAATCATTCCAGTATATGTACAACTTATGAAGTCTTGCTGACAGACATCTCCGACTTCAGTATAATTTATTGTATAGTTGCATAAATTTATTGACGAGAGTTTAAGCTGAGATCTTTTGAAAATGTGTTAGTAAAGCCTCATCAATTTTTTATTATTACCGAAGTCTGGTTTGATAAAGTCTACAAAAAAAAAAAAATAGAATAGAACTCACCCTACGTTTGTTTTTGTTATTTTCTTAATAATTTGTTGTTGTCAGTTTTCTTTATCGCCTCTTCTGTTTCACTATCTAACTAACTATTTCTGCGCTAAGTTCCACGAAGTTGTTCAAAAGTGTAATTAAAGCGAGCGTTGTCGCAGTGCTACGCAGCCAATTGAGATTGTTTTAAATAAATATTATTTTAAAAGAATGTGGAAAAAAAAAATCAGGAATGACGTTCACATTTCTTGATGTTAAAACTCAAGATAAAATAAAAAATCATGGAAAAGTTATACTATTTTCAAAAATTAATTAAAAATATTAAACACCCCTTAAATGCAAATGTAGTTATTTAAAAAAGTATGTAAAAGAAATAAATTCAAAACTAAGCAAAATTTTTTTTTAATATTTAATAAACACGTTTTTGAGAACAAGTTTATGTTGATTCCTATTCTGATTTATTAGCTAATTTTATTTTTAGGTAGCTTAAAAAGCAAATACCTCCGAAATTATAAGAGATACAAAGAAAATAAGACTAGTTTCAAAAAATTCAGAAAGTCTTCTAAGGGAAATGGTATTTGAAGTAAAAATTTCAGACCTTGATTTTACCCTCTAACGAGCGCTTAGAGGTCAAAAACGCATACTGCCCGTCGCCTTAAAACCACATATCAAACATCAATTTGTCTAAGATACACCCTCGTTGAAGCAGCACATTTTTTCAATAAAAGCAAGCTATAGGTTATGAGTTATAGATATGTTTTAATTCACACGTGTTCATTTCAGATCATTTCACAACTTATAATTCCAATCAAATTTTCATTCAAATCGAACATCAATTAAATTTAACACACTTTTTCATGTATTCTCATAAAAAAGAAAGCCAGACAAAGTTGTAAATATGATTCTAGAATTGTATGCTTGTTTTTTCCTTTATTTAACTTTATACTACGAAACACTCCACAGAACCAAAAAAAAAACAAAAATTGTAAAGATGAAAAGTATTCGCATTGAATATTCATAAAGTTAATTAATCTCTATAGTAATGGTACATTGTGGCTGTTTGTTGGCCAACACCGAGCAGACCAGCAGAGTTCCTGCCACCACTACCAATTCTACTATTAATTCACTGAACAGCTGGCGCAGCACGATTGGGCCGAAGTTGGCAGTGGCAGTGGGATTTCCGCTTCAGCGATTGCTGGCCGTTCAAAACAACGCCAGGAAACAATGAACAACAGCAAAGTAAATGCGTAAATAAGCATCTGCTGGCAGTTGGAAGGAGTTGTTACAAGCATCTGAGAGTCGAATGAGTGAGAAAGAGAATATAAGAAATTAGGTCAGACAGCAGTTGTATGGTTTGGATATATGTATATGTATTTTTTTTTATGCGATTCATCTTACTTTAGCCAATTTTTTCGCACCACCCATATCACTTAGCACTTTATGCGCGCATTTTTCACAATACTGATTACTTAATAAAGTTATAAAGTTCATTATGGGTACAAAATAAAAGGGTGCAAAAACGCATATAAAATGCAACGCTGCGCAAATTGGAAATTATTAAAAGCGACTGTGAATGAGTAAAAAATGCATATTAATTCGAAGGTGGTATTTGTTAAAACAGGAAAATTAATGATTGAAAGAGCAGAGAGTATTACGAATATTTTTAGTTATTGACCTAAATTTAGTTTCTGCACGCTGTGTGGTTTCGCATACGAAACAAAAATGGAAATAGTGCAAATGTAAAGAAGCGTTGAGAAAAATATAGTGTATATATTTACTTCTTTTTTATTATATATTACTACTTTCTGAAACGGAATCGAGGTCAAGGTGCTCCGTGAACTCACTTCCCATCTACGAGTACATAGAAGGCGAATTTAATAGATATTCTGTCATGCGTTCCTAGCTTCTGTTTTAGGTAATTTAATTTATTTCTTTGCTTGCTTGTTAACTAAACATTTTTAAAAATAACAATTCTTTCTAAAGTGAATGGGCTTTGAAAATTTTGATCCCAGAAATTGCAAGTTTAAAGCACTTAGAAGACTTATTTGTTTTTCAAAAAGTTAAAAGTAATAGCAACAATTATAATTATCTTTTAAAGTCAGATCATATACTTAGATATTCTTAAGTTTCATTTACGTTGTTTCAATAATCGACCACGTAAAAATTACGAATAAAATAAATCAGTAAAAAACTGTAAAAATATCATTTTTCTCAGTTGTGAGCAAAACTGTTTTTAACAAGAAATATATATGAGTAAGAAAAACCAAAATTTTCTAACTTTTATGTAAAAAATATATATTTGTCTTAATTTTCATTCCAATTACTTTCCATAGTTAATTTGTGGCTCTGTTATTGGAAGGGACTGTGAATGGAGTTTTTTAAATAAAATAAATATCATTTTTCTAATGAAAAATAAAAACCATTAAATTTAAAGATTGATTAAGATCAAAGCGAAATATCCTTCTAAATTACTAAACCCTGCGATTGACAGCAACAGAAAACAGGAGCGCGAGTGTTCGTAAATTAAAATATTCATTCCGGAAATAATGTTTAGCACTAAATTATCCAAAATAACCTGGTTGGAAAATTAAATATTCATAAAGACTTCAAATTAATGGTGACTGATCTTGGGAAGGAACTTCTATTCCGTGATTAAAAGCTTTGATATTTTATGATTTTTTTTTAAATTTGGAAACTTCATTTTTACTATGTTTCTGCGCTCAGATGAATACTAGTCTCCTCAGTTTTGATGGAATCAAAATAAAAAAAAATATGATCTTTTATAAATTTGATTTAATGTTTTTAAAAAATGTAATTTCAATGTACAGATTGTAGGCAAAAAAAACGACCTAACAGGAGCGAAATTTCCTTGTCTTCAAATGGCGTGTTGAAGTTAGCGTCTTTAACATTTTGAACATCTCAGCGATATGTCAAATAGCTAATTTGTTGTTGCCACATTAAAATATTTCCCTTCTATAAAATTAAAAAATTTAGTTTAAAGTAAATTATTTTGTGCGTATTCTTATCATTAGAATACACTTTAGTTTGTTCAATTAGATTCCTATTTAGAAATGTAGTGCATTGGTCGAATTCAAACCGAAAAAGTGTTAAATTACTTTTGTTCAATGCTTAGAATGTTTGATACATTTACTCGTCTTAGTATGTTAGAAGGAAACTTTGATTTTTTACGTGTTATACCCAATTGAATCATTACACACGCAATGTATGTAACTATATTAATCTATTCATATCTCATATTCGATTTTTTTAGAATTCAGACTCACTCAAGAATTACATCGAGTTCATCTATTCCTATCTACTGTTCAATATTCAAAATGCAATTTCTACTCGACGAATTAACGCCTGATTGATGTTGGTAATTTAAACACCATAAAATCGTTCATTTACAACATTGTTGAGAAGTCGTCAAATTTGCAACATAGTGTATAGCATATTTTAAGTGCAATTTTTAACGATGCACCGCGAGCAAACGCAACCACAAGTACAACAAAAACATTGTATATAGCTTGCTGCCAGGTGTATTTATGTATGCCCCCATTAAGTTGCTCAAACATTGATGTCTGCATACCACAAAAGTAAGAATATCATGTATGCATGCTTGTATGTGTGTGTGTATATGCTCGTGTGCATCGGTGCGTATTTCCAGCAGCGTACTTATTTCGCTTTTGTGCTACATTTTATGCAACATTTACGCCGTTAGCCAAAAGATTACTTTGTCAAAAGACTAGCAAGTATGAATTGTTGGAAAATGCAGGAAACCAGAAGAGAATAGAAGAAATCATAAAAAAATTAAATCAAAGGTCGTTAAAAAGTATGCAATTTCGTTTTTTTTTTGTAACAGATGAGCACAAAAAAGTTAGAGTCGGTTTGCTAAAAGGAAAGGGAAAAAAAACAGAAAACAGGAACATTCATTCCATTTTACACGGTCGTCTTTTATTCATTTTGAATAGTGGACTTTGGTTTATACTTTTGTTCTTTGTGAAGCTGTACTGGGCTTTAGTTTAGCCAAAGGAAAAAAAAATGATTGCTAAGGCTCTGATCGGGCGTGATGACAACCAGTAATTTTACGCAAATAAATAATAATAAAAAACAAATAATCCAGTTTTTAGAAAATAAAAAAAAAACCTTTTTGATTTCATTATACACACTCAGAGTGTTTTTTGTTTGAGTCAAGGTTTAGAAAGTTGCACCCCCCTTTTAAAATTTAAATGAAGCTCAGTTACCCAAAAATACATTTAAAAATGATTCCAAATGATTTTCCTAAATACAGTAAAGTTTGCATATATTTATTTTAGTTTTAATAAAACTTTGTGATAAATATATTCACCCTTATCGTGAGTTTCTCCCGAAAAAAAATTCACCCGAAATTTTTTCATTCGCCCGGATTGAATCCGCCTATTGTGAGTTTAACCCGGAATAAATTTCGCTTCGAAAATTCGAACATGGGAACTACAACTCTGAAATGTGTATACTAAAAGTGTAAAGTTATCAAATAATTCAAATTCAATAGTAATTTGACATAATTTATCAACTTTCCAGATATTTGACATATAATAGGCAATAAAGAATCATTCAAGTATTTATTAGATCAATACCACCAGCACGACTACAATTTTCTAATCCGCCTGTTGGGAAACATGCCTGCGATTTTTCGCTGAAGGTGGATACTACAAACGTGTAGGTAACAGTTTTGAAATTCGGCTGGCGCAATCGTCTTTTAGTCAGATTATGTAAGAAATGTCAATATTAACGAGTCCATATTATTCCCGAAGTGGGAAAAATGTCCTACACTTGAAGACATACCGCTTTTGGCCAGTCCAAGTCTATTTTGCAAAAACAATTTTTATTTCTATGCACATTTAAATATAAATTGTTTATCCCTTTCCATTTGGGCTCATTTATCATTGCACAATGTTCGAAAGCGGAAAATTTCCGCCCGAAATTTATAATAAGCGAACAGTTAAAAGTGAACTATTTCGGGCGTAAACGAAACTCACAATAAGGGTGATTATGTATATCAATATGGTAGTAGCTAGTTATTAGGGATGGGTAAATTTGATATTCGAAGTTTCAAGATTCGAATTTTGATCGAATTTTAGCTTCAAATTAGCGAAATCGAACTTTGTGGTGCAATTGAATTGTGGTAGATTGAACTATATTAGTTATCAAGAATTATTGAACATTAAACAAACAAAAGAAAAATAAGTCAAAAGGTCTAAATAAATAAATTTGGCATGAGGCTTAACTAGTACATTGCTTTTGTAAAAGAAGAACCAATTAGAACTACTATTATTATGTCTCAAATCACAGATTGTAGGTAGTTGGTTTGCTTTTTGATGAAAACGTGATCGACAATAAAACGAGTTTAGAAATATTTAACTCCATCTATTGTTTAAAATTTTTCAGCTTTATTTATGTTTGAGTATAGGTCAAACATTTTTAAGAAGCCGAACAGATGATATTAACCGATAACAGCGCCATCTATAGAGAATTTTTTTTTTAGCGGAGCTTTTTTTTTTGTTTTCTCAAAAAGCACCACTAACTTAACTCAAGGTCAACCTATAGGATGCGATTTTTGCAAGTAACATAGTATTGAACTTAAGCCTCCCGAAAGTTCGACTAAAAGGTATAAAATAGTTTTTGAGACAATTCGCAACAACGAAAACAGCTATGATTTTGTATATACAATTATTGTTTTCCTATCGGCTATATGCAGTAGTAGTAATTAGTGTTGTTCGTATATTTGGTTTATGCTTTCATGATTTGCAGTCGTTTTATACGTAAGAAAAGTTTGATAGTAAATTGCAGTGAATTTATTTTTTTTTTATGCAACTTAATGCAAATTGGCAAATTCCGGAAATGCTTTGCAATGTGAACATATTATACAATAAATAACTTTATTTATATAAGCTTTTATGCTATACACACGCATATGACTACATACATACATATGGGCATTTGTGTTTAGCTGATGCCAATTAGTATATTGCTGCTTCTTCTGTACAATTATCACTGATAATCAAATGGAAAAAGTTGATAATTACAAACGAGCTTTTAACTTGCATGCTTAGAGATAATTGCTGACGTGTGTTTAAAAAATAAAAATATTACGGCAGCTCAAGCGTATTTACGTTGAATTACCGTTAATTGCAAATTGGCAAATAAATATGCGGTATTCCTTTTCTCATTTTTAAATTTATATAAATAATACACCGTGAATTGTGGTATAACTTATTGATTTTTAAAAAAAGATAAGAAGTTGATAAGCAGCTTCTTTCTTTCGATTTAAGAAATTTTTAGGAATATATTTTATAAAAAAAATATCACTGCCTGCCGCTTTAAATTGTAATAGCATTGTATTTTTGATTTAATTTATTTTTTAAACTATCTCTATCCATATTCGAAGCCATATAAATAAAAGTTTTAAAGTTTATACGAAATTCGGAAAAATTAAAGAAATTTCTAAATACTGTCATCGAAATTTCAAACATTTTATTCAGGACTTTTAAACTTATTATGGTTATGCTGTTTTGTAGCCCATTCAATTTGAGTTCAACAAAGTGCAAGTTTTAGTTGGCTAAAATATACCTTTGATTTATAAAAAATTTTATTTTTATGGAAGAAAATACTCAAAATTAACTGTTTCAGTACAAATGTATGCTTATGTACGTACAATTTATTTTTTTCCTAAAAACCAACATTATTTTTCAAATCATCTATGCTTTGCGTACCACATACATATGTACATACATTTACCATATATGTATGCCAACAACAGAAATGAACGTTCGCGAACGGTTCGATGTAACGCTTAGCTTTATTTTTGAAGGCGAGATGTTTGATTCTCTAACACATACGCGTGCGAACAATAACAAAAATGTATATACATACTTAACATACGCGAACGTGAACGAACTGGTTCGCGTACGAACCCAGTTTTTTTAACGGCGCTCATTTGAAGTTTCTTCCATATATAATAGACTCGAGCAGGCGTTATAAATACATATTTATAAAAAATTGCAGAGAAACATCTGTGAAATAATTGTCAATAGCAAAAGTAACCTTCAGGCAGTTGACTGCGGTATTACGATACCGGCGAATGCAATGGAAAAGTTCACATACTTATACGAAAATGTACGACGTTTCATTCTAAAGCGGAATTAATAGCAATAATAATAATTTTGGCGCTTACACTATATAGCTCAGTGTTTGGCCGAGCTTCTCCTACCATTTGTGGTGTGCGTCTTTATATTATATCACAAACGGTGCGATCTACAGTTTTGTGCAGACTCCGAACGGCAGACGTATTTTATGCGAAGCTTTTTCATATCAAAAATACCCTCGGAAGTTTGCCATTGCCTGCCGAGGGGCGACCGCTATTAAAAAAACGTTTTCTATAATTAAGACTTTGCTTGTCCCGACTGAGATTCGAACCTCGAGCTCAGCGGCTTATCAAGTAATAGCACGCACCGCTATCAACTCGACCACAGCGGCCCAAGCAGAATTAACTTTCGTAAAATGCCTTTTCGTATGTTTGGAAGCGAAAACTTTCCCGGATAATTTTTCAAGCATTTTTTTAAACATATGTACATTTCTTTTCTGTTACATATAGTACATTGAGTGATTTCTAAATATACTTTTATCCACTTTTGATGCGTTACATATAATTTTTCTGAAATTTTTTTTAATTAAATATTTTCCGACCATCGCAAGTGCTCCTTAACATGTAACATAATGTATCGATATCACATCTGTCTGCGGTCTAATATTTCTAACGAAAAAGTGACAAGAAGTGTAACGAAAACGACAAACATCTGCGACAAACTGAGCGACCCTTCGAAATCTGTTCTCGTTAGTTTAATCCGAGAAATTTAAAAAAAAAAATATATCGTAAAATTATTTTCACGTGTACGTTGCCTTAAACTTTCAATTTATATTTTAAAATTTGAATAATTTTTCGAATAGAAAACTTTAGCGTAAGTTTTCTTTGTAGCACCCCTGATTCGGAGAGAGAGAACGGTAAGATCACAGTTGGCAAAACTAACATTTTCTGTTGGTTGGATAGAAAGCGAATTAATTGAAGGTATTGGTATACCTACAAAAACAAAAGTTTACGTCTATTTTGCTTCCAACGTAACGTTTGTCAAAATCAGTGTAAGCGACTAGAAGAAAGTGAAAACTGAAAAATTAGATTAAATGTGCTTACCGCATTCAAATTTTTACAAAATCGAACTTGTATATTAAACAGACGTTGAAACACATAAAATAAAATACAAGAATCATATTTCAAACTCTTTGGTGGACATATTTTAACACTTTTTATGTGAAACGTGAATAAGAAAAATGTAAACAAGGAAAGTAAGTTTAAGTTTAAAATGAGTTTAAAACCGCACTGAAAAACTGGACCTTAGCTGCGCACATCGAAAGCGAAAGTTCGCTTGCCGTTTCGCGGCGAATGATTTATTTCTACTATAGCCACCGAAAGGCGACTGTTCAGGCAAAGAGTTACCGTATTACTTTTCCTTTTAATGTTTTAAAACAAAACAATATTCGAAAGTAAATTATTAATAAATCTGGATTCAAATGAAATCTTTTAGAATTAATCTCTTTAACGTTAAAATTATTGCTTTTATTTGTCTTTATTAAATAAGATAAATCCCGAAATAAGGCGTTTGAAATAAAGATGCGGCAAAAGAATATCAGCTGTTTTCGCTTCTGCTCGGATTGTGTTAAAGCGGAACATTCGCCTTATTGCATATAACTATGAATTTGTTTCTATACATATGTAGGTAATATTGTGAAATTTCCGTGCTACTTTTACTTTAATTTTGAATCAAAATCTTAATTATTATATACTAATTGTCGAACAAATTATGCTAAAGGCATTCCATACGATTTTAATGAAAAATCAAGTTTTTTTTTAGGTTTTAATGTTAATTGAGTATGTTGTAGGAAAACCCATAAGATATGACAGAACGACTGGAAAGTAGACATTGCTTCACGAGAAAATTAATCACCCTTATCGTGATTTTCGCCCGAAAAAAAATTCACCCAAAATTTTTTTATTCGCCCGGATTGAATCCGCCCATTGTAAGTTTTAGCCGGAATAAATTTCGCCTCGAAAATTCGAACATAGAAATTACATATCTGAAATGTGTATACTTGAAGTGTAAAATTATCATATAATTCAAATTCAATAGTAATTTGACAAAATTTATTAATTTGCCAGATCTTTGAAATATAACAGTCAATAAAGAGGCATTTATTAGATCTGTGCTAACAACTTCAATACCACCAGCGTGACTACAATTTGCCATTCCGCCTGTTGGCAAGCTTAGTGCGCGCCTGCGACATACGGCTTTTAGCCAGTCCAAGTCTGTTTCGCAAAAAAAAATTTATATCTGCGTACATTTAAATTTAAATTGTTTACCCTTTCTTCCCCAGCTTCATCCTTAGCTGTTTTCATAACTCAGCTACATTTTCCGTGTTTTCTTTGACAAATCTTCTTTCAATATCCGGCATTTCCTGCATTCTACCTAATATTATCCCTCTTTGAACTTGGGTTACTGTTCTGGAATAGGCGATATTATGTAAAAAAAAATTAAATTAAATTACTTACATTTTGAATCTGTTTAAATGTTTAGTCTCCCAAAATATAGTGAACAAATTCAATTAATCCGCCAACTACGAGTATTTATGCCCGAAATTAGTGTTGCCAATAAGGGGAAACAATGTTCGGAAGCGGACAATTTTTGAAGTTTTCTTTAAAAAAAAAATAAAACTTTTTTTATAAATCTTTGATTTTTTGTCTATAAAAAAATACTTAATATTTTGCGAACTTTAAAGTGATAAACAGTGGCTCACGTCGAGACACCTTATATTTTTAAAGCTGCATCAAAAATTCGCGCAAAAGTAGTTTTTGACCAATTGAAATAGTGTGGAATGCCTCATATAGGAGCATTTTATTCTAATGACTTTCTATTACGGAAATGAAAGTACATTTGCACATTTGTACATTTAATTTACCTTAAAATTAAAAAATGTTTTTAAGAAGCTCTGATTCGCATCTGAAAAAAAAAAATTAAAAACAATAACTGAAATTAATTTCAGGAATTAATTGTGCTATTAACTGCTGGCGACCATATCAAACTAAGATTTTTGCTAATTATACTTAGTGAAAATACTCGCATTTATACATTTGTACATATATCTGAAAGTTTTTATTCAAAAAAGGACGCAAGAACGCTTGTGTACACATTTTAATATTCGCACACTAAACAAACATTCTGCTAAAATATTAGAAACTACCAAATATGCTAATTATTGAGACTTTCCTCTCCTTCGTAAAACTTTTTTTTGCATATTGTAATTTCGACATAAAAACTTTGTACGCATGCACTTAGTTTGCTGTTTATGTTCACATATAAAATATTGAAATATTTCATGGTAAAGTATAGAACTGATGTACTCGTAAATATGAATTTTAGTATTCCTCCGCCTGAGCTCTGGGTTGTATTTAAATACATACATAAATACTCGTTAATGTTTTGTGCACTACTTTTTATATCAGAGGTGCCTAAAATTATTCCAACCCAACCAATTATATAGAGGTCCTTTGAAAAGTTGCAAGGATTTCGCGTAATTTTTTATACGCCCAAGAGAACACGAATTAATAAGTATTAGAAATGAACATAAAATAAATCAGGTTTTATAGCAGCATTTGTTCTTGACATATTTGAGAATTTTTGGGACTGGTTTGAAACAAAATGACTACTACTTATTTATTATTATTACAATACAACAACCATAGGTTATACTTCAGTATTGAATATATAATTAAAATGATAACAAAATTAAACAATATTTAAACCTTAAAGCTAAGAAATTTATGAATTATGTAGATCTGACAAGGGCAAACGGTAATATGTTTTTTATTCGCTCGCTGTATAGTTTAAATAATGCGCTCTTAAGAAAACAAAACGGCTTTTGCGAAGTGGGTGTTTTTATGTGATCATGTTTTTTTGAAGCAGCGGCAGACACTTGAGTTTCAGCATATTATTGAATGATATTGAGTATATCTTCAGAGCCAATAGAGAAATATGGTAGCGTCTTTTACCATATATGTATATATCTCGCTATGGTATTGTAAAGTTTGTTCAGTTTCTTATGCCATGCGCTATCGCAGTTTGCATTCAATTCACAACCATACAGCAGTGTTGGCAGCAATTACGAGTTTGCTACAAGCAGCCTAGTTTTAACTGGTGTGAAGTATTGCATAGTCCATAGAGATCTGAGCATGCCATACACTTTGCCAATTTCACCGTATATGTGATTATTCCACGTCAGAGTTCTAATAAATGTTACACCTAGGTTTCTCGCTGAATCGACGGAGGGTATCACTTTATCGTAGTTGCTAAGGCTAAAGTTTTTTTTTAGAAATTGCTATGCACTGTGACTTGTTAGGATTTAAAACTAGGCCATTGTTATTGGCCCATTGATTAACCCATCTTAAATCCGAGTTTAGAACATGAATATAAGCATTTATTGATACTACAGGACAGCTCACTTATAGTTACATATCATCTGCATAAACATGAACGTTGCAGTACTTCAGTATTTTAGGCAGATAAGCAACAAATAATACAAATAATAGTGGAACAAGTACCGATCCTTGGGGAACCACTTTTTCAACGGGTAAAAAATTAGATACCTCGTTACCCGCACTTACTGCTTGAAATCGACCGCGAAGATAAGCCTGATAACTTACCGCTGTAGACGAAAATTTTAATAATTTTTTTAATTTTAAACAAAGTAGTCGGTGATCAACCATGTCAAATGCTTTGGCGTGCTCAAGAAGAGTTAGAAAAGTTACGTTATTGTCTATATTTAACCAAATATCATCTAAAACAGTTGGAAGCGCGGTGACACAACTTTAATTCGACATGAAGCCAGTTTGCAGATTGCCCTCACAAGAGAGTTTTTTGAAATAAACGAGTTAATCTCTTTATACATAATTCGTTCAAGAACTTTGGAGAGAAAATGCAAAATCGCGATGGGTCTAAAGTCACCATTTGGCTTCCGAATAATAATTATTTCGGCCCTTTTCCAGCAACCGGGGAAAGTTGCAGTCGTTAATATTGTGTTTAACGCGTAGGAGGCGTAAGGAAGGATTGTGGGAAGTAGACATTTTATAAACTTGGGGTCTAAGACATCGGGTCCAAATGTGTTGGATTTTATGGATAGTATGGACTAAACAACAACAATAACTCATTGACACAAACAAAACTAAAATCTGACAAGGTTAAGGGCGGACTAACACTGTAACTATCTTAACAAGAATTACCCGTGGAAGCACTGCATCCTATACAATTTTCATTTAAACCATTGACACTAATATTACCAACAGGGTGAGTATTTTTAATTTCCAGCCCGATTTCACGAATTTGCTTCCATGTTTGCTTAGAACCCACTGCTGAGCTAAGTACTTGTTCATAATATTATGTTTTGGCGTAGAATACGTCTTACCTTACGGTATGGGCACCCATGTCAGGTTTTTATTGTTGTAATCTCTATTTCTTTAATTATAAGGAAACGGCACGGTAACTTTTTTTAAAAAATTTTTTGTTGTCAAATGAAGATGTTAGCTTTCGTTTGACATACATTTCATGTTGGTTGATATCTTCCTAATATTTAAATTTCTCAAATGAAAATTGTATAAACACATGCACACAAATATGTGTGTGGCGTTTGGTTGAGTGTTTGCTGTTGGGCGATTTAAATGTACTCGTGCAGCCCTTTCTTTGTATTGCATAATTTTAGGCGGGCAAGTTAAAGTAGAGTAAAGGCAGAGAAAGCGCTGCCAACTACTGCTTATTGGTGGTGATTTTAACACAGAAATCACTTCAAATACTAGATTGGCGAAATTTATGAGCGATACGTTTAATTTGGATTATATTCGAAATGATGCTCCCACAACTATTGATAACACAACCATTGACTTAGTTTTTGCGAGAAATTTAAATGTTAATTTAAAAACATATTTATCCTATTTTTCCTATCATAAGCCTATATTCTCAAAAGTAACTTTCAAATAATCAAATAGATTTGGGTCTGTTATTTATCATTTATCTTTACTATTGATAACTACCATTGACTTCGTTTTTGCGAGAAATTTAATTGATAATTTAAAAACATTTTTATCCTATTTTCCTATCATAAGCTTATGTATATCATCAAAAGTAACTATCAAATAAAGAAATTCATTTGCTTGCATTATTTATCATTATAAATTATCATTATACATATGATTTCTGTCTTATCGGATGGCATATTCTACGTTAAACTTCATGGCCGTGTCTCTGACACAACCTCCTTCTTTTTTTTGATACTTTATAGCTTTAATTACCTAGCTTTTTAATATTTCGTAGCTTCCGTAGAGAGCTTCAGTTTTATAATGTTTCCAATCTTGATTTAAGCTGTTTTGTTTTTAACAAACATTTTAATAATTTACAATTTTATTGAGCCCAAGGCCAGTTTATGGAAGATTTTCGTAAACTGGCCTTGAGCTCAATAAAATTGTAAATTATTAACATTTTACTAGGCTAACAGAGAAATAACAAACATTTATAAACATTTTAATATTCCCGTTAAGCCATGGACGATTTTATGCGTTTTCCTTATAAGTAGTACAAATTTATCAAAAAGTGTTTGAATAAAGGCAATTTTAACACTAGCTGATATCAGACATCTAACGGATGCCCAATTAATTGGGTCAACACTTTTCCCAAGCTCATTATACCTCTTACCTCACATCAACTTAACTTACCTCATTTCACCTCACCTCATCTCACCTTACCTCAACTCAACCTATTTCAACTTTACTCGTCGCAATTTCCTCTCTTCTCTCAGCTTCTTCTCTTTAATTTCAAACATCGTAAAATTGTGTGCGATTTAAAAATTATGTTTGATGAGTACTGAGTTGTGACTGCTGAGGTCCAAGGTTAGAACCTTGCCATTTCAACTCTATTCCCAGCCTTATTTTATTTTAATTTCATGCAGTTAATAAAACTTACGTACGAGATAATGTTAAACCAAACAACAAGCAATAACCTCCAGCGTTGTACGATAATATGCCGCATTAAACCTATTAGCTTCTTTTATCTCAGTCGTTCACATATACATACATACATATGTAAATATTATATCATAAAATAATCGTAAATCTAGTGTCAAGGAGTTTTAGTGTGGAAGCTGCAAGAAATCTTCTTAACTTAGCTAGCCTCTTAAGTGCGCGGCAAAATCCTTCTTCAACAGCTTTATTTGTCTTGAATTAGCTCTAGAGTTTTTCGATTTTGTTCCCTTTTATTTTTTGTGTTTGATTTGTTTTTTTTTTCACCAGCCTGCCACTCACACTCACTCAGCTAACTATAAGTAGCAGCTTTAGTGTTTGTGTCTTACAAATTCCGTACACCATTTTCAAAATTGTATGCACTTATGTACGTACAAATATTCCTTTACGGCTTTTGAGTAGTTAGTTTGCCTGGATACCTGGCAGTTCTGGAAAACTTTAACGCACTGCTAAAATAGTTAAGCATTTTATATCGTTTTCTTCTGTACATTTTAATAAAGGAAAAAATGCCTTAGGTTGCCTTTTACATGCTGACTTTCTTTTTTTTAACGTTTCGAATTTCGCATAGACCTAGTTTCTACAAGTTGTTGCTGCTGAAACTGGCAGTTGTGCTGTCAAGTGTAAAATTTTAATGTATGCATACAGTTCCGGAAAACTTGAGTTAAAGTTTGGCGCCACTAGCTCTCTTTTGGCATTTACATAAGCATGCAAAAAGACTCCAGTTTTCTTGCGCAGTTAAAAACATAAATATACATATATTTTACATACATACATAATATATACATACATCAGAAATTATTTAGTGCAGTGTTCTGACTCGACCGAATTTGCAGTAGATATTTTCGAAAAAATATCAGTATGCAATAATCCACAGCATTCGTTTTATACTTTTTTTTTTAAATACATAACTGAGTCCATACATTAAATTACTTATTAAACAATTTTTTTTGTCATACTTTTAGTATATTCTAGAATATGAAAATTTCAAGTACTTTGCATTTTTTAAGAAATATTTTTGGGTTGCATTCGTCAAATGCAAAATTTGAAAATAGAATATTTCCCGAAATTTAAAAATAATCTAAATTTCAATTCTTTTGAATTTAAACGTACATAATTTTATAATACATACAATTTTAATATAAAGAAGCATTCAACTTAAGTAAGTATTCAATTTATAATTTTTTTAAAAATTAACGGAAATGTAGTGAGATATATATTTAGCGATATATTGACATAAATAAATAACGCAATAAGGTTCATCCTGAAATAAAATTACTCTCGAATTCGAAAAAAAATACAAATTAGCTGGCATTCTGATATTATCGTTTACGTTTGAAAAACAATTTTGGATTATCATCGAAAGCAAATAGATTCGAACATCGATTAGAACTGAAATTCACACAATAACGCTTCGTAGACTTTTATTTCGCGCATACAAGATATGAAGTCAAATAATTGTAAATTCTCAGCTTAAAATGATTAAGGGCCGTTTGCACTATCTCCGGTTAAGCGCTTAATCGGAACAAAATGCGCCTGTTAAGACCATCTGTCAGATAAGTAAACGCTGATTAGTAAGCTGAATTTGCTGCTAACCGCCTGTAATTTTAACCAGAGATAGTGCAAACGGTCCTTAGAAGATAAACAATATTAAAATTATTTATTTGTAAAGGTTGGACAATTTTCCTTTTTACGTTCAGCATAGTTTTATGCGCATAAAAGGCAAAAGGCCAGTAGCGTAGATTGTAAAGAGAACAGAGGAATGAAACTTGCTGGGTTTTTTATAAAGACATACTAAATTCTCTTAAAGAATGTTGAAATCTTCCGCTTTTGAAATCGTTCCGTTTCTCTTCTTTAGTTTGAATGAGCACAGAATTTGCGACAAGACGCTAAAGTGTTGAAAAATGCCATAGATTTAGGACATTTTATAACATTTGTTTCTAATAGATTGGGTCAAAAATTTTTAAAAACTAATTAAAATCTGTTGCAGTCTACAGTCTGGTTCGAAGATTTTTAGGTACAAATCGTAAGAGGTTGATAAGAGGATTGACTAAATTAATTAAACTTTAAAAATTACCGAACAAATAAATATGATTTATATAACACCGGGTCTAATCAGTATACTTTAGGATTTCTTGGATTCAAAATGGCAGATTCAAGAGAACGGACCGTATTGTTTTTTAACGATTTCTACGAAATTCTACGAAGCAAATTTTTCAAAATGCATCGGACTCGTCAATAATGCCAAAAAAATATTTTTTTTTTCTCCCACAGGAATAAATGGATGGCTTATTTTAAAAATAAATTCCTTTAAAACATTTTTTTCGAAAAAATTGCACTATTTAAAAGAAAATAAATTTTTAAAGTGGAAGCTACACTTTCATGAAATAAATTAAAATGAAAGATTATTTTTATCCACTATCGCTAGGTGCATAAATGCTAATTGAAATGTTCATTTAAATATTTTCGTGTCCAAACCCAAGTTTTGTGCCTTTATAACTTATCGCGCTTGTCAGCCGTCTGTGTAGTGACAGCGGCATAGAGAGCCAGGCTTGTAAATGCACTGAACTTTGAGTCTACCAAAGTACACCTATCTAGCTATGAACTTTTATATATTTTGGTTTTTTTAGTTTTTAACTAAAGAAATGCCAACTCCTTGAAAAAGCCATCGAAAAAGTAGTGGCATTAAGTAAATAGCGAAAGTAACTGAATAGCTGCTAATTGAGTTACCATTTGCGAGCACTTCGCTGCCGACTTTCATGTTGATTGCAGGCGAAACGCTATTCACTCGTGGGTATGTGTTTGTACATAACATATTTATGTATATACATGCATAGGTTTGCGTGAAAATGTTTTCGGAACTATTTTTCCATCGTCAAAAAAAAAGAAAAGAAAATAATGCCTATCGAAATTTTAAGAAGTACGACTGTTACAAGTTATATTTTACTGCGAACAATTGTTGTATTTCCTCAAATAAATGCAAATTTCTATAAAGTCTATTTTAAATTGCAACTGGATAATTTCCGATCAGCGAAAAATTTTAAGTTTGGAATAAAAATACGGGGTCGGTTTAAGAGGACTTGGATACCAAAATCATCCCGATGGGCTTTTATCCAACCATATTCCAGACGGCCTAGTTTTTTAGTAGACGATTGGAAGAGCAAGTTGCCTTTTGATGGTGCAGGCCAATGTGCGAAATATGATCTTAAATATGAACAGGTTTAAATTTTTGAATGACTGTTTAATCTTGCTATATAGTCCAAGTTCAGAAAGATAAGCTGGAATCAATCGAGAAACAATTGTTTACGCTTTGTTTAAAGGAATTTCCGATGAAGTTCGTTGCATGATTTTCTCCCTTCCACTTGTCGTTTTAAACTTATTATTGTTCAGATATTATATTTTGCTCCATAGCTCCTCCATTTAAGTAGAAGAGACTTGCAGGAAAGTCCGCTAGTGTAAGCTTTATATAACCAGTGAAAGTCATATATATCAAAGAAATATAACATCTAGCTCCCTTACAACCGATTTTACAGATATTTTATTTAGCATGAAACCACCTCTACTTAAGCAGCTAAAGTCTTGAAAATTTACACAAATAATAGCTATTATTACAACGAATTCAACAATGAAAATCGGATAAATATAGCATATGTTAGAATTATTTCATTCCTTTCGATGTTTTAGTCACTTAACATAATGATGAGGGTGTTTAAAAATTAATAAGATTTAAGTAAGTAACAGCCAATTATATGCGACAAACTGTTCAAAAACTTTTGAATTTCATCACAGCTGCATTTTTAATTCTACTTTTGTAAGTACGTGGAACAGTACTAAACTATGCAGACATAATAATAAATCAACAATTTCAAATTTCAAACACAAAAACAAAAAAAAATAAAATTTTTGCGTTGTGATATACAACATATTGCAAATGACAGAGCCCTTTCTGAACGCGACTTCCAAAATTTCTCATATCATATTGGAAGTTTTCAATTTGTCATTTTTCGTCACAAACTGTTTCACGTCACTCTCAGTGGGTGTACATATTTTGATTACTTACGAGTACTATACATACATACACGTAAGTATGAATGTAAAAGGGATCTACGGATGAAGCGCTAGCATGTGAAATTCTGCGTCGACATTTTTGATTGATAAGAAAATTTTGCGTCGTCGACCTCTTTCTCTACTTACGAAATATTACATACATACATATATGTTATGTATGTGGGTTCGAATTTTTCGAACCCCCAAAATTCTTTTTTGACATACATATTAACATTTAAACGACTGTGTTTAGTTTGTAATGAGGAAACTGGATCAACAAATGAAAAAAAAAAATGGCAACCAGAGCCGCTGTTAGCAATTTCGATGAAAACTAAATACAGTCCGATTAACATCACCTTTCATTTTTCACCATTTACATACTTACGAGTATTAGAAATACATCTTCTAATTTCCTGCAAATATTCTTATTTGTGTATTTTTCCCAATATTAATTCAAGTTTTTTCTTTATTTTTGTAGTTGTTATTTTCGTAAAAGTGAAAATTGTATACATATACTCGTACGTATAATGTAAATACTTGCATAATTAAGTTTGCAAGCAAATCAATTTCGACATGATGCCGCCGTTCATGTATTTTGTGGTTCATAAGTAAAATAATAAATATTTTGTGTGCCATGTATGCAAGCTTTTACAAGATTTCAAATATGAATAAAGGCCATGAAATTTGCTCAGCCAAATTACAGCGGACAAGAAAAATTATTTTTTTATTAAAAGCCAATAATTAGGATTTATTTTTAAATTGCCCTCTATCATCAATAATAAAATATGTAATATCTTTAACTTCAAAATCGGCAGTTTTTAGGTGTATATTTTATAAATATTTAAATCGCACTTTTAGAATTTTTCAATCCGCTTGGCTAATCTGTGATCAATTGTATATACAAACAATAAACATCAAACGCAGTCCTTCTCAAATTAATAAAAATAATTAAATATGGACTATCAATTAAAATAATATCAATGTAGCAAATATAAAAACTAAAAAATATAACTCTTAATATTTAAATCATTGATTAAATACTTCTTTTTATAAATAATAAATAAAGAATACATTAATTAAACAAATAGGTGTGAGACTTAATCTATAACTTTTTAAATCCTTATTTATTCTTCTACATCTAATTCATCCCCCTCAAAATAATCACCCCCCCCCCCCCGCCTCGATCGATCGGTTGTTTCTGGATCGTAAGTGTAGACCAAAGTCTCATCTCCAGTTATTATGCGTTCTATATTTTCCTGACAGTCAGAAAGCATCATTTCACAGACTTCCATGCGACTTCGAAAGTATTTAGTTTTTGGCACCAATAGCGATTTGACTCATTTCAGGAACAAAATGTCTTTTAGAATAGTGTTGACTGACCCATTTAAAGTTCCAACAATATCAGCAAGCTCTCTAGTAGTCAATCGATGATTCTGCAGCACCAATTCTTTGATTTTGTTGACATGTAGCTCAGCAGTAGATGTCCTTGGTCGTCTTTGATGTCGTTCGTCTTCAACGTGTTCTCGACCTTCTTTGAACAATTTGTGCCAACCAATAACACTCGCTTTTGACATTGACTTCTCACCAAAGGCCTTCTGCAACATTTTAAACATTTTGGCGGCCGATATTTCATTTCGCGCAAAAAATGTAATGCTACTTCTTTGTTGAATAATTTCAGACATTATTAAAGTCGAAGAACCAACTTTTCTTTGTTCGCAAACACAAGCCTAACTAATATATCAAGAACCAATTGACGTAAAATTTTACACAGATGTCAATAACAGTACTACCAACATAAAACTAAAAACATTCACCCGAATCGATAAACCCGGGATGTTTTAATTGAAAATTCTTACTCATATTTGTACACAGTAATAAATAAACCATTTACATAAAATACAATGATGTAAAAATGATAACAGAAATTAATCTAATAACGCGCCATTAAAATAAAATATTTAATTAAAACTCAATATTAGAAGTCTCTATTTTAAATATTTTTTAATTTACTTTTTAAAATTTATTTCAAAATACACAAATATTTATTTTTAAAAATCCAATTAAAAAAATATCAATGAAGAAATGATAAAAAAAATTTGCGAATTTGTCCACCTTTAAAAGAAAAGTATGTTTCGTATCCATTTAAAAATTACTATAAATTTAACAATTGATTAAGAATCTTTGCACAAATTCAGTTCACTAATTGCTAGAGTTTTCAAAATGTTTGCTAAATTTGTATTAGTAATTGGAATATGTTAACTTTCTAAATTTTAATTCCATTAAATACTGAAATATCTTTTAAGTGCCTTGCAAAAGCCGCCTTTAAAAAAACAAATCAAACTTTACAAAATCTAAATTCTTCAGAAGCCTTCATATTACACGTAAACACATTTTATAAATATATTTGCATTATCTAGTTTATTTGGTTTTATATTTTAATTACTTTTTATTGAAATATTCTTACCTTCTAATGCGATTAAATATTACAACCCACCTGTAAATAAGAGAAAAGTAAATATTTAGCTTATATACATATAGTACAAATTTATATAGTTTTATTTTCTTTTCTAAAAATTATTTACACTTTAGATTGTTGGTTTATATTTGGCTTAACAAGGTGAAAGTACTGAGTTACAATGTTTGGAAAATATGCATTTGCAACAAGCGTACATAATCAGGATCGAACTAAGAAATATTAAATATTTGTTCAGCTGAATATGTGTACATAAAGCCGATTATGTGTTAAATATTGTATGTCTTTATGAACATGCCAACATATTTAATTAGTAAGTATACAAAATGAATACCAAAAATTGTTTAGGTAAATTCTGTAAAACCACAAACATGTAGCCAATTCAAAAAATCAAAAGTTAAAAAATAAGTTGTTAGATTTGAGAAACGGCAGAACCTCTTTGTTAATCAATTTGTCGAGTAATACATTTAAAAATTAAGTAAACAAATGCAATAATACAAACCTACATACATACAAACACATGTGTGAGTTAATTGCGTTTTTGAGAATTTATAGATTTTAAACCTTAAGGTCGAAATAATTATTAATTCATAGTGTCGAACTAAGTAAAGTGCAATTCATAGATTTAATTTGATTAAAAATTTCTTTTTGCATTGAGCTCTTGTTGGTTTTTTATTTGAAATGTAAGTTATACGAATGTATATGTTCATATATCTATGAATTTTTTTATCCAAATCAATTTCTCTCCATTTAGCTATATTTTTAAATATCAAGTTGGAGCTTGTGTTGTTCAAGAGGTATTCTCGAAAAAAAACAGAAAGTTTTTTAGACGTTAATTAAATAAAAATTCAAAATTTCAAATTATACATATATGTATATTTATATTGCAATTTATTTTCCTGTAGAAAACAAATTTAAAATCACTATATACCTACAATTACTAGGTTTTTATAAGAAAAATAAATGATTATAAAGAAATATTCATTTACTCATTCCACCTTGAGTAAGCGTATAACTCTCCGTATAACTACTCTTAAAGGGAATCCATTGCGTATACGTAATTTTGCTCATAAAGGCGCCTACAAGCGCCTGAGTAACATATGTATATGTGTATGTACGCGTTTGTGTGAGTGTATGAATTTTTACAATTTTGATGCAAAATAAATAATTTGTAGTGATTTAAATATATGAGAACAAAGTTATGGTTGACTTAGAACTAATTGTCAAATGAAGAGTCTGACCGAAATGACATTCCCATGTTAAATTTAGCGCTACTGACAAGGCCAGAAATGGGGTTCACCACTGTTGGATCACCTTATTTCCGATTGGGTAATAGCTGTATTATTTCTGCGTCAGTAATCGGAAAAACACACGCACCATCAACAGTTCTAAATATGTTAATACAGCAATTAATTTTCGGCATTTTCGACGGTTAATGGCAAAAAATTCATATTTTCTGCATAAACGTATGCACAAGTATAGGGTTTGCAAAATCTATATCTTGCATTTAATGTTTACAACGTAAAATAAATTTGGAAGCATTAAACATTTGCACAAAATCTTCTCATTTACAAGTATTTGTTGAAAAGCCAAATAATTGTTTTAAAAATAATCTCAAAAATAATAAATTATGATTTAAAAGCATATTCATATATCGATTCAATTGCAAACAAATAAATATATTTAATAAAAAAAAAAATTATATTATTTTTTATAAAAACTTAACTCACGCGCACCATCAACTTTGGTTTTATGTGTCAACGAAAATAAGTTTCAGTGCTAGAGTGAAAAACTCAAGCATATGAATTAATGATTGTTAAAAAATGTGTAATTCTAAGAAATATAAAAAATTACTCAAATATTGTAGGCTCTTGAAACTTGCGCTACAATAGTAAATGTTAATAAAAATTTTAATTTGTTTTTTAGTTTTAAATATCAAATTATTACACAGGCTCGTATGTTACACGAAAAAATTAGAAAATTAATTAGTTAATTTTTTTAACGAATAATAAGTCAAAACACAATTATGGATCACAATTATGGATCATAATGCAAACAAATTAACTAAATTTTAGAAATACATTCACAGGGAAAAAACTGTAAAAGAGCATCCGTAAAAAATTAAAAAAAAAATCACAATAATTTCTTGGCACTTGCAATCTGCAAAAAAAAATCGTATCTATAAAAAGATTTAAAAATTAAGTAAAACGAAAATAAATTGCACACACATGTTTTAATAAGGCTTGTTAACTTAATTCAAGATCATGTTTTTTCCAAAAAAGTCTAAACATAAGTGACTAGACCGGAGTAAGGAATTTTAGACAAGTCTCTCCAAAGATTATCACCAGAACCTATTCTGAATTTCAAAATTGCACGGAATTCATCACGTTTTTAAGTCCACGCAGAATAAATACGTACTAAGAAGAAGGATCACTCGGATAGTTCGGCTGATAGCAGTTTGTTTTTCTATACATTCTTTGCACTACTGACATGCAGAGACTTAATATTTTTATTTTCTTGTATTCCGGTAGCATCTTGTAAAGATGATGGTGTTCTCATGAGAAAATAATTGTTATATACATATCTAGATTTTATATTCGTTAAAAAGTATGAAATTTTGTGGGAAACTGATATTATTTTATTTTAAAATCAATTCAGAAATGCGCTCTTAAGTTAATCTTCTAGTCAAATTTTAACAAAGCAAGATCTTGAAGTCCAGCATCTTCTACTGAGTCAATGTTATGTGAAGTTATTTCAACCCTGAAAAATGTTTTATAACCCTGCAGGCCAACGGCTTTTTTATTTTTTTTGGGGTTTTACAAACTTTTTAATTTAAATGAAATAAAAAAATTATGGAAAAAAAACAAATCCAGAAAAAGCGAAAGAAGCTGCCTTTAGTTAAGTTCACCAGACAGTATGAACAAACAAAAAAACTTTTTGGGTATGAAATTTCAGTCCAAGCTCAAGCGGCGAATACTTGTTGTTGAGTTTTTAAAAAATCTTTTCCTTACGCTCTTCCATAAAACGCACGCTCAAAATTTTTTATACGGAAAAAATTTCAACCTGAGATCAGTAAAAAACTTGTAACCACCTTAGTCTTTCACTATATTATAAGAAAATTTTATCAGCCACCAAATTGCTGAGTCAAAAAAATATATAAAAATTTGAATGTAAGAAGTTTAAAATTTGAATGAAAATTTATCGAAGTATTATAAAGTTTGTATAAAGTTTAAAACTTGGGAGCATATGGATTTTGTAGACGGAGAATAACTCAGAAAAATTGAAAACTAAGAAAATCGTATTTTATTTACACTTCAACATTTGAATACAACCTCCATCTGTAACATATTATTGCGCGCCTAGCGACGTTAGGTGTTTTCTTTTTTCTTACCAGCAATGCTTCTAATTGCAAGCGGCGTCAGCTTCCTACATACATACATACATGCAAACATATGTACATACATTCTACATATGTATGTATATACATAACTACGTATGCAAGTATTTACATTTTAAAAACACGCTTTTTACTTGATGACGAGTTTTGTTTGTTTGTTTGAATTTCCTTTTTTTTAATTTTTCGTTACCCTTTATTTGCTCGGGTGGTTATTGTTGTTGTAGTGTTTTGCACGCCTTGCATTGTTGCATATTTTGTAGAACACATATTAACTTTTTGTTAGTCAAGTTATTTGATTGTTGCAGTTTTTTTTGTTTTGTTGTACAACTATTTTGCTGATATTGTGCTATAGTTGCGTTTTGCTTGTGTGGCGGCTACTGTTAGCTAATGTTTTACCTATTGTTGCCTTTTGCTAGCATCGTTCTGCCTTTTACCATTGTTTTACACAATTTTGTGTAGCTTTGTATACGCTATGTACTGTTGTATGTATGTATGTACATATGTATGTGTTGCTGGCATTTTTGTTGTTATTCTGTCAACTAGCTAGTTCCTTCATTTACGCCAACAATAAACCATTGTTATTTCCCGTCTGCAATTTCTTTGTCCTCCTCCTCACCAAAACCCTGTTTGGCACACCTTGCTTTACAATTTTTATTCAACGCTTGCTTTTGTTTTTAAGATGTTTCCCCCACTCTCCAAAATACATATCAGCAGCAGCCGCAGCAGTAAGAATGTGTTTCTATTGTTTCAAGCGTAGAAATTTTTTTCGAGTCGGTTGCATTATTTTCAGTACTGCTAAGACTTTATGTGCTTGCATAAAATACTACATATGTATGTATGTACACAAATAAGTATGTGTGGTAGTATGTAGCGGCACTTGCTAATCAACAGCATCTGTAGCAGCACCATCAGCTAACGACAATGCAGCCTTCGGCGACTTGTAGCCAACGCGCGAAACGACGAAAGCTGCTAGCGACAACAAAACTGTTCCTTCCACCAGTGTAGTGGCATTACACCAAGCACGCCCGCAGCTGCTAGTGACACCAACGCTGACTTTTGCGGCTACCGCTTGCTGGCAATGTGTGTCCGCAGGTGGCCACAGCATACAACTACAACTCTCGCACTATTGCAACACACACCATTGCAAGCCTTAATACTTTCCGTTTCCTGCGTTCTCTGCCATTCTTTACTTGGTTGTTGTTTTTTTTTTTTGTTTTAACTGATGTGTTAAATGCACTTTTTCATTTATATACGCCTATATATAGTACAAGTAAGTACTGCGAGGTCGTTTGCTTGAGTGCAGTTCGTTGGCCGCCGGACATTTTTAACGTGCAATGTACTACTTATAAATTTTTTGTAATTTGCGCAAAATATTTAAATGTTTAAATTATGACGGAGCATGCAAAAATGGAAGTTATTAATACCAGAAGCATAAATTTATAGATAAAGCTGGGGTCAGAGCTGGAGTCGCGAGTATATTCACACTCAGAGCCGAAGCTAGGGGGCGCGAAGGGAGGCTCAGCACCCCTTGAACTGGCCGAGCAACAGATCTTGAAACCACTTGAGAAAATAGGATTGATATTGCCATCTAAGGCAGAGTCCAATGTGGTATTGAAGTTGCTGGAAAAGGAAAGCGACACACCAGAAAACACAGGAAGCAGCGTTCTTACGATTTTGTTCCCGTATAAAAATGCATTTATGGATACGTTACGTCTCTTTGAAGCTTGTGAAACATTTGGTAGCAGTACATCAATTAAGGAATGAGCGTTTTCTGCATAAGCGCGTATCGATATTGCCAATCGCTTGTCAATGTCCAATCAACGTCTCCGAAACTTATCTTTTTTTGGCTTTCGAGTAATTTCGAGATTAGAATTCATAAATTTAGATGACATTATGCTTGAGTTCAGCAAAAAAAGCCCAAAGAAATCCACTGTTTTAAATATTTTGTGTTTCGAAATGCTTTAGATTGCTTATATATATGTATATACTAGCTAAACTCTCACGCGCTTCGATGCGCATTTGTTTGTTTTATTATGCCCGAGCGTACTTGTACAGAAGGGTATTATAACTTTGTTCGCATAACGGTTGTTTGTAACAGCAAAAAATAATCGAGATAGATATAGACATATATATACTAAAATGATCAGAATGAAAAGAGAAATCGATGTAGCCCTGATTGTCTGTTCGTCCGTCCGTCTGTCCGTGGTTACAATAACTTGAGTAAAAATTGAGATATCTCAATGAAATTTGGTACACAGATTGCTCTTTCAACAGGGTAGGTTGGTATGAAAAATGGCCAAGATCGGTCAATAACCACGCCCACCTCCCATATAACGAAAATTAAAAAAAAATGCAAAACTCCGATTTTTCGGTATCCATTACAGCAAATTAAGTGAAATTTTGTATTTGGAGCGATTTTGAACTAAGAAATTAGGCATTTATGAAAATTTTAAAAATGGGCGTTGCTACGCCCACTTAGGAACAGATTTCTGTATCTCAATAACGGTGTAAGGTATCGTCACAAAACTTGGTGAACATATTGTCCTTGATACCATTAGCATTACCGTCAATAAGTTCTGAAAACGGGCCACGCCCAACATCCAAATAACGGAAATTTTGAAAAATGCAAAAAGTTCGTTTTTCAGTATTTGTATAATTCAGAAGAAATTTAGTACAGTTTAATACTAGCTGCAATTTGAAACAAAGAAGTGGGAATTTTATGAAATCATGGGCACCGACCATACAAAAATATATCGCGAGGGTATATAAAAATCGGTTTCGAACGAATTTAGGTTTTCTTACTTGTTTTAAAATTAACTTTGTCGTCGCCGCAGTTGAAAAAAAGTGGTTGAACCCCAAAAACGGTAATTTTCAATCCAAAATTGTAACGAAAAAGATTTTGGTATTTAATTTGATGTATGCAAATAGTCAAAAAAGTGAAATTGTTTTTTTAATTTACAATACATTCTGGTAAACAGCGTTTCTTGTTTTGTTGCCTTCTGGTGCGTAAATAAATAATTTCTTTGGTGATCCCACTAGTACAATTGTCCATATGAAAAGCAAGGTTCCTCCAAATTGAGACCGCATTCTTCAAGTGTTTGTCCTTGCGATTTGGTAATGGTCATCGCAAAGGCAAGACGAAAGGAAAATTGAAGGCGCTTGATTTCTAATGGCATGTCCGTTGGTATTATCGGAATGCCTGGTATGAGGACAACTTCACCTGCGGATGTACCGCTTTTTATTGCGGCTTCCATTTAATTGGGCCACAATTTTTTCACGGCAAGTCTTGTGCCATTGCACAGCGTTGGTGGTTTAATATTCCGAAGAAGTATAATTGGAACCCAGCTTTTAGAACCAAGCGATGCGGTGGCAACCCAGGCGGATCCAAAGGATTCAAAAATTCAATCGGATAATTCACCACTTCATCTTCATTCATTACGCAATCGACAGATTTGTACGTTGCGGCTTCCCCTGGCAATTCTTCTTGAATGGCGTAATTGTTTTCATTGACATATAGATTCTTTGGGGCCAATATTGCAAGTTTTCTTCGCCAATAATGTCGTCTAAAATTTTGAATAAGATTAGGAAACACACTGTCAATCTGTAGCTCTTTTTATTGTTCAAATGCATAAAAATTCTTTGGTATTGTGATCCAACCAGTGGCAGCCTCGGATGGTATTTTTCCCACTCCAATCAGTAGCAATTGCTTGGGGAAATGGATTGCAGATCGATTATTTTGCAATTGTACACGCATGTTGATAATAAGAGTGAGTTTTTGAACATGTTGCCACAAAATCGATGATTTCAAACATGCATTCATTTATTCAGCTGGAGTTGATCGAGTAATGATTGGTAATGTTTCACGAAAGTCACCGGACAGCCATATCAAGGCTCCACCGAAGAGTTGACGATTCTGACGTAAATCTTGCATAGTTCTATTCAATGCTTACAATGATTTTTTGCTGCTCATCAGAAATTCATCCCATATAATCATTTCAGCTTGCCGTAGAACTTTTGCCATTGTAGAGTTTCTCGAAATATTGCATGTTGGAGTTTCAACCATTTGTATATTCAACGTCACTGCAATTCAACTCCAGACGATGCAATCACCTAATTTTTACAAAATTTCACCTACGAAGTATATTGTACCTTGCATTATTTTAAATACTCCGAGGGAGGAGGTGTCTTCTCAACCAAATTAGGACTAGAAGAGTATTTCCGCCTTCCTAACCACTGGAGTGTCTTTCAGGCTGAGGTCGCTGCAATACAGGAGGCTCTAGACTACTTAAGAACAAGAAAAGTTGTATGCAAAAAAACTTAATTTTTTCCGACAGTCAAACTGCACTAAGGGCACTTGATTCGGTCAACCGTCTAGAACGGTGGCAACTAGCCGCACAACTCTAAACGAGATGGCGGAGCAATTTACTCTTCACCTGGTATGGTTGCACGAGGGGGAACACTCATTTCCTTTAAAACAAAAAAAAAATAAAATATAAAAGCCTCCTTTTAACTACAAAATATTTATTTTTTTTATATAGTATATCAAAACTCAATTTCTAAAGTATCTTGTTATATATTTCGTATGAAAATTTGTTTATCTTTCTACACAAAAATCTCAGGAACTAACAGTTTGTTAATTTTGTACAAATGTACGCATCAAGACCTTTCATTTGATGTATACTTCATCTCTGTAGCTAGTGTAGTTTGGTCAAGCTACCCGCCACTTTTCAATATATATAAATAAAATTCTTAGGATCAGAGTTCTTTAACGAGTTAAGAGATCTGCCCAAGGTAGAGGTACGCAAGTTTTTTAAACTCATAGATTCCACACATTGGTTTGAGTAGGGGAATTCCTAGGTGTGCTGGCGGGATTGCTGGCAGCCAATTTAACCTAACTTGGCCTCTATATTGCAGCGCCCTTGAGTCATAGGCAATGGTGAAAATTTCAAATTATTGCCTTATCAGGGCTAAAACAAGTCGCACGAATTTGTCTCGAATATTAATTTATACTTAAATGAAAAAATTGTGTCGAAGAGAAAATATGGATATTCCACTTTTTCTTTGAGTTATTTTTTATCATAAACTCTAGTAAAAAATATTAAAAAAATATAAACCCGCGAAATAATATCACATTTTTGCGAAATTTTCTGTGGTAGAATATGTGAAAAAAAATTTTAAGATTCAACATTGCATTTTAGTCAATTCAAACTTGCTTTTTGGTTTACCTTAATCAAATAAGCCTTTGAACAGCATACACAAAATTATTTTAAGTTCTGAGTAAAAGATTTATAATTTTAATAAAAACTCTTGAATTTTTTCTTTTTTTTTTGCTTGGAACGTACCAGGTTTTAATGCTTGAATTTCGTGGTCTTTTGTTAAAAAATGAAAATTACTAAACGATAAAAAGAAAAAACAAAAATTAATAGCCGACATTTTTAAATATTTTATTGTTAAACGCGCGATTTATGGTTAAAATAAGGTTATCTAAATGTGAAACACCACACGTAATTGTTTTTAATCTCATATTTAGTATTTATCATCATATATGTAGCATCACAGATATTAAAAAAGCTAAGTACCCTTAGTTATCAATTAAGGACATCATGCGGCTCCGCATTATTTGTTGGAAACCCCAGATGCATTGTGAAAGCTTTGCGACAACATTGCCAACGAAAGTATATTTTAATTACGTAGCAATTAATTATAATTGTATTTTTTTATGCTTAAAATAACCTAGTGTCAGCCGGTTAATATTATATATCAATAAAATATGCATTCACACGAATAAGCACGCATGTGCACACAGAGAAATACAAAAAGGTCATATAAATGCAAGTGATGTCCTCGTATACGTATAGGGTAATTCATTTTAGCGAAAAGAATTTTCTAATAAACAAAATATACGCTTATACAATTTTCAATGATATGTTTTTATTTTGGTAGTAACAATGATATCCTTATATTGAAATTGAGAAAATGCCGAAACTGCGAATTAAATTTTCAATCAGTTTCAGAGAGCGGCAATCAAATATCTTATTAAAAATCACTACAATATTTTAATTTTTATAAAACTAATTATGTCAAAAATTAAAAAAAAAAAATCACTTAAAATGAATGACCCAGTAAATAAATGTACAGCACAGCAACTTTTAATTATGAAAAGTGTATTGTATATTAATTCATATGTTTGCTTTATCATTCACATGTGTGTGCGTTTATGCGTAGCACATAAATTTTGCAAATTTCATTTTAATTTTAATTTTATATTATACAGGCTTTTTACCATTTTTAAATATCTACTTTCGGGCGCATTTAGGATATATTAAGTATGCAAGTACATACATAATATTCCACTATTTTTTTTTTTCTTTAGTATATTATGAGACTTTTAAAAATATTATACCTTATAACTTTTTAATGCTTAAAATTTTTACAACAATAGCTTTTATTTATTTCTGCGTCAGTATCGACTGCGCTTTGTGTGCGTATTTTTACTTTTTCATAATGATGCTTTTGAGCGTGTCAACGCTTGCAAGTGTCATGAATTATAAACAAATATTTACATTTATTATTTACGTTCGAGAATTGTGGCACATGTTGTTATAATGGCAATAAAGGGCATATATATTGCGCAACATGATGACAGCAACGACAAATTAAATCAAGCAAGAGGTTGAAAATTTGCAAGAGTGAAGGGAAAAAACTATTTATGTTTAAATATTTAAGTATTGGCAGAAATGGGCTTTAGAAAAATTTGTAATTAACGTTTATCAAATTTCGAGAAATAATTTTAAAATATTCGAAATTTGCAAGCGTGAAGTAAAATTGGTTTAACGTATATATTTTGTATTGAAGCGAAAATGCTGTTTATAAACATGTATTATTATTATACAATTTTGTCATTAAAGGTGTACCTTTTTTTATAGAATTGGCAACAAAAGCCAAGCAATAAAACTACGCTCTAAATTATCACTAGCGTTAATATTAAAAATCGGTATTAGGTTAATAAATGCGTCAACGAAGGTGGGCTGCAATAATTTTTTGCTATCGAAAAAATTACGTGAATAATAACGAAATAAAAAAAATTAAAAATTAAACATTTTGTGGACCATATGGTCCATTTTCTCAATTAGCTTTTAATGAAAAAAGCAGATATTTAAGCATTAATTTTGAATTGAACGTAAATACGTTATATGCTATTATTTGGCCATATAACTATTTTATTTTTAATAGTTTTTGAGCTATAAGGCCGATGAAGGGAAAGCAGCTAAAATAACAACAACTTACACAGCGTAAGCTTAGCTGAATGAGTTAAGTTGCCGGCTTAAGTATTGCGCATGTTGTTGCGGGTTCGACTCCCGCACAAGCCAAGAAGAAAGAAGTCTGATGAGGAAATATGCTGATTTCCGAAGTAGTAATATAACTTCTACCGCTTTAAGTATTGTTGTTTTTTTCCTAATACTTTTCCCAATAAACCGATCGGCCTTTAAGCTCAAAAGTTATTAAAAGTAAATATTTAATTTAAATTTTCGGGAATCGATAGCATTTAATTTTCCTCAATGGTTTCTTATATGAATTGTAAACACCTTATTACGCCTGAAATTTGCTAGTTAGGCTTTGTGTAGCAAACTGGTCTCTTTATGGGTCAATTTGACTAGACTCAATTATGCTTAATTTTATCACACTCGATTTGTAAGTCACAGCTGATTTGTAAGTCACAGCTGACTAGACGCGAGAACTCAGTGTTCGGCCCGGCCGAACTTGACGACGTTTTCACCTGCTTTGTATATGTTGGCGTGTAATTTTGCCAATTAATCGTAAAGAGCTTTATTTACAACAATGGTGTCTTTGGTGACCCCCACTGAAATTTTCCGCCAAACATTTTCGTAGAATATTTTAATCCTTAAATGTCCTTTTTTAAAGGATATTTTTTGATTTTCTCGAAAAAAGGGTCAAATTGACCCATAAAGAGACCAGTTAGAGGATTAAGATCTTCCACAAAAATAATCCTCATATAGTATAATGCTCCCTTCGACCAAAAAATAAAAACTTTGACCCACTGTAAAAAAAAACTCAGACGTGCTGGACCATAAGTTTGTTCTACAAAAATGATCTACTCAACATACCCTTTCAGAATTATAGGGTCGCTATTCTGTTCCATTCAAAAAGTCTTCATTTGTTGGACAGTGTTATTTTTCGGAATATGTTTTAATAAAATCTCAGGTAATTTTAAATCATTTCTTAACTAGAGCCTCAATGGGAATTACAAAAATTGTATCAAAATAAAAAAAAATGTAATAAAAAAAATTTTTAAATATTTAGATTACACTTCGTATACTGTTTTATTGCTTATCAATTTAAGTTGCTAAATAAATTTTGTGTTTCGCCTCAAGTAAGCCCACGATGAATGTCCACGATAAAACACACTTTTTTAATTTTTTTATTTTGGCATTTTTTGTATGTCTTGGTTAGAATTTTATTTTTTCTATTTTAACTTTTATACTTTTGTTATTTTATAAAAAGCTTTTATAATATCTTTTGATATTAATTGGTATGTATTAATATAATTTTTTATTTATCATTAGTTTTTTAATTTCCAAAACAAAAAAAGACACTTTTAACTTACAATAGTAGGGCAGTATAATTTAAAACCGGTCAACTAATCGTCATGTATTTTTCTACAAACTTTTTTGCCTTTGCTCTTTCATTGTCTGCGTTTGTTAAGGAAGAGAAATGGACAGTGGTCAATCGGCGGACATCAAAATTCAAATTCAACCTGACTTCATGTGTCCATGTTGTGCCTTGGGTCGCCTTGTATTAAGTAGGTTCCAGTCATAAAACGAGCCAGAGGTACGCAAGCAATCGTAGCATGTGATTTCAACACCAAATGGTCCTAACGTTAGCACAAATTACATCTATCTAAGATATTAAAACTTCAGCCATATCCAGTAGAGTGTGGAGTTAGCCCGGTCTAGTAGTTATTCCGGCGAAGAAAAGCGAATAATGTGTCGAAGGTTGCCAAATCATTTGACCTTAACCAGGTAAATCTCGGATCATTGCAATAAATATAATCACTTGTCAAGCCAATGTTGTAGGCACAAGCATTCGGCATTCAAAGTGGAACTTCAGCAGTTATACATACATTACAGACGCAAAAATATGAAAAGTAACACTAAATATTGGCATAGTTTCTGGATTACAGAGACTCAATCGGTTTGATTATCGAAGGATCTCAAACGGAAAGGAATTAATCGACCCAGAAATATTGATTTAAAAAATTAATGATTAATTTTGGAAAAAGTTTCCTTTCATTTTTGTTTGAGGAAACGTTTCATGTAATCTTCAAAGCCCTGATAATATTGTATTACATTTTCCATTTATGTGCAGTTCGTGTTGTCTTTTTTTATGCTTTGAATATACAGGAAAGTTGACAAAAATGTGGCGTCATATTAAAACAACAGCATGTGATTACTTATGTGAGTGCTGGTTATAGTCTGCTATGGGAATAGGGATTTCGCAAATTAAAGTATTGTAAGTTATTGTGGCATATTTAAATTTAAATAAAACTAAGAGTAAAACCGAAATGAAAAATAAAATTTTGAATTATAAAAATGATATTTGTTATTGATCCGGTGTACGCACTCGAGTACGCGAACTCATGTGTGATACGAAAATATTCTTACCAATCTGCTATCATGTTGAGAAAAAAAGGCGGGCAAAGAGAGTTTTAAATTGTAAAGTTTTCTCTTACAAAGATAAATTGCCTAAAGACAAGAATAAATTCTTTCTTATTCTTTTTTTAATTTATCGGATGTTATTGAGAAAGATTTTGATAACTATTATTTAGTTTTAGATATAAAAAAAAAAATTAGAGAGTGCGAACATCAAACTTTCATTTTCACTATTTTTGGACGAACCTATGCCGGAATTCAGTAATTTGGTAAAATTTCAAATCTCAAAATTGGGTTTTTATAGTTTTGCGTTTGTCTAAATTTTTTGTGACTTGCTTATCACCTGATCACAATTTAGAGACTTTATTTTCAGACGATAGGCTTCATTTTGAGACTCGATGATATGGCAACTGGACTAAAATTGGGAATTTTGTCTCTAATAGAGACTAAAGATTGCTCACTTAATTGGGGAATAAATAGTTTTACTTGAATAAATGCTACATCCTGGAAGCATTTTCCATTTTAATGGCAATGGAATGTAATATGTACATTAAAACAAATTTCCGACTTTCATGCCGCACACAAATGTATGTACATACAATTGTTCTTTTTTAAAGCTTAAACGAGTACGCCATAATATGAGTAATTGCAACAAAACAAAATCTAAAAAAATTTTATTTTAAACTTAAGTTGACAAAAAACGTAATGTCATAACAACGGAGAGCAGGAACGTAAAAAATAGCAACGCTAATGCTTGTAGGTAAGTAAAAAATGGCATGTTGTGCTGTTGTTGTCAGGACAACAATGCCAAATTATTGGCGGTACATCAAAAAGAATAAATAAAAACAAGTGCAGTGCTAAGGGGAAAAGGTAGAAAGTGGATGGCAAAGTTGCAAAGTAAAAAGCCGCTTACCGATAACAATAAAATAATGCTATTGACAGTATGGACGACTAAGAGCAGATAAACAAACGAACAAATGAATAAAAGTGGACGTGCACAAGTAAGTCAACACATTACAATAGAACTATCGACACAGCCACGCCGAACTCCAGGATATGGGTACGAAAGTACACAAAATATATTACCAACATTAACAAGTCACTTTTTCTTATAAAACGAAAAATTGTTCGCTGAAAAGCCAAAACCATTAAAGGCAAGTGTTAGGTCACCGATAGGGAACCACTGCATTCGTCAATCATATGGAATTGTCACCTATTTTATTATCTGCCTTAAATATTCAAGGTCAGGTATGCGTATGCCATTCACCCCAAAGCGGTAACACTTTGGCCTGGATTTGAAACTATTGTGTTTGCCTACGTATGCTAATATGCACATACTTACATATGTATTTACATGCACTTACCCGCTATACTAACATTGTTTGCCGGCATATGCTCCTGCTTGTTATACGTATGTATGTTTGTCAGCACGCTCTCGCTAACGTAGTCTATCATAGGCCTACTGATTTAACATATAAGCATACCTGCAGATTTGCTGCATTCCCATTTTTCCTATTCTACTTTCGTATGTATGTAAGATAACAAATAGCGTTAAGTATGTGAAGAGTTAGAGAACATGAATTATGTATTAGCAAATACAGAGTACAATTTACTTATGTATAAAGAAATGAATCGGTAAATTATGTATTTAAGGAGAAGAATTGTGAAATAAAGTTTAGTCTTACAGCTGACCACCAAGCGTTTAAATCTGCCCCGAAACATAAGTTGATATCCATTTCGTCAATTTGGATAGTTTGCGTTTTTGACCACGCGCGGTTACAAAAAAGGCTTTGTAATCCTACATTTTTGGCGCCCAACGTGGGGCACGAACCAGCGTATCGTTCGCCGTTGAACATCTGGTGGTCAGCGTGAGACCCTTCATCGTCATCGTTGCACTACTGCTTGACATCGTCAACTTCATCCCGACTCCGTCACTATTTTTAAGCAACTTGCCACGGACACAATAATCATCGGTGTCTCCTCTGCAAACTCATTATCTACGCTTAGCTTCAACGTATCCGATACTGGATATATCGTCGCTTCTATTACCTCGTCGCTTTGATTCTTCGTCATTCGCTGCCATCGCCTACTTCCGTCGCTCCAGCTAAGCTCCGCTGTTGTCTCTTCATCACTTGCTGCCACCGCCTACTGCCGTTGCTCCAGCTAAGTACACGCATCGCTATCAGACATTACTGCTTACCAGTCATAGTCACCCTCGCTTCCATCATCACCGCTGCAACTGCTTGCACTGTATTAGAAAGCGCACAAACCGCCAAACACGTATGTATGTATGCACATTTCCCCTGACCACTCCTTTGCTAGCTTGCCATTACCATTGCCGTCTATCGTTTACACGTAAGTAACAGCTATCGATACACGTCACAATTCATCATTTGCGTTTGCTGTGCTAACTGCTGGATTCTAAATTACCGTGGAAATGTCGTTAGTCGAATTAAAGCAACAACGCGCAAACACGAAAAAAAACATCACGCGCATCAAAAATATCGTTGAGGCTAGTTTGCGGCCAGAAGGAGAATCCCTTTCAGTTGCCGAGTACAAGTGTCGTTTGGGCATTCTGGAATCCTACTTCAAGCAAATACTGTCTATTCAAACGGACATTGAAAAACTAGATACCGATGATGCAGCACGCGCGGATCTCGAAGACCTGTACGTCACCACAAAAATATCGATACAAACCCAATTAGTAGATGAACATAATATGTCCCTTTCGGAAACAAACTGCATTGTGCAGCACAGCACTAAATTACCACACCTTAAACTCCCAACATTTAGCGGCAAGTATTCTGAATACCAAAATTTTATAACATCGTTTAAACAAATAGTTGATAAAGAATTTAGCCTATCAAATATTGAAAAGTTTAATCATTTACGAAATTCTCTTCAAGGTCAGGCTTTGGAAACAGTAGATGCATTCCAAGTGACCAACGAAAATTACCCTAAAGCATTGGAACGGCTTAGGGCAAGGTATGATAACAAAACCTTAATTTTTTTGGAAAATATTTCGTCGCTATTTGAATTACCGACAGTTTCCAAACCCAACTCGTTGCAATTAAGAAGTCTAGTCGACAAGGCTTCAGCCATTTACGGGTCACTTCTATCATTGGGCACTGATAAACAAATTTCACAAACTATGCTAATTTATTTGGTGTTGCAGAAATCAGACGAGGAAACAAATAAGAAGTGGAAGGAATCGTTGGATTTTGCGACATTACCGACGTGGGACGATTGTACGAAAGTCTTGGATAGACATTGCCAATATTTGGAATCTATGGACAGTAGACATGCTGTTCAAGGCAATAGTAAGGCTGTCACAAGCAAGACAAAAAATCAGCCCAAAGGATACACATTCGCTTGTGCTAGCACGCCGTGTTCTGTTTGTTCAAACACAAGTCATAAAATTTCTGGTTGCGATCGTTTTAAATCTTTTAGTATCCAACAGCGTTTCGACCATGTAAAGAAAATTGGCCTTTGCATCAACTGCCTTTCAAAGGGGCATCAAATGGCTCAATGTGCCTCCTCAAACAGATGCAAGGTTTGCTCAAAACAGCATCACAGCTTGCTTCACCGCGGATCTACGCCAAGCCAACCTACAATAAACCCCGCATCCTCAATACGCGAGGCCGCAGTACATACACACATGCTCAATTCGTTATCCGACAACGTACTCTTGGCAACAGCAAACGTTTTAGTTCGTGATTCGTTGGGAGGTTACAAATTAGGCAAAGCCCTACTAGACTCCTGTTCTCAGGTGAACTTCATTACAGAAGACTTTTCGCAAAATCTATCGCTACCTAAAATCAAAGAAAATATCGCAATCCAAGGCATCGGTAAGTCGTCAACGAATATAAAATACAAAACCTCCACCAACATCAAATCACAACTAAACGAATTCGAGCTTCCGCTAACATTTTGCATCACTCCTCATATTGCCTATCAGCCTGACCCAGAAATCGACGTTTCTTCTTGGAATATTCCAAATAACATTGCCCTTGCCGACGAAGCATTTTATTTATCAAAGAAAATAGATTTGTTGTTGGGCACTGAAACTTTTTTCAGCCTTCTAGCAGTCGGTCAAATCAAGCTTGGAACAAACCTTCCAATTTTGCAAAAAACGCTGTTAGGGTGGGTTGTATCGGGACGTTACCAATCAAACAACAAATTTTCTGAGTGTTCGTCTTTATTCACAGCCAATAAATCGCTTGATGCCAAACTGGAGAAGATGTGGAAACTTGAAGAAGTTGCGGTCAATGCAGATCCTTGGACTCGTGAACAAAATATTTGTGAACGGTTGTACAAGGATACAGTTTCAAGAAATCCGGCTGGCAGAATTGTTGTGAAGCTGCCATTCAAGGATGATCCCTCTTGCTTAGGCGACTCGTATATCACAGCACTGAGACGACTTAACTCAATAGAAGTTCGGTTAGGAAGATCATCGCCCTTGAGGGAACAGTACGTCAGCTTTATGAATGAATATGAGCGTCTGGGACACATGAGCGTCGTGTCGAATCCGAACTTAAATGAACCGCATTACTACATTCCCCACCACTGTGTGTTGAAACCTTCAAGCGCAACAACAAAACTTCGTGTCGTCTTTGATGCTTCTTGCCGAACTACAACACAAAAATCTCTTAATGATATTCAACTGGTTGGCCCCACGATTCAAAGCGAACTAATTATTTTACTTCTTCGTTTCCGCTTACACAGGTTTGCATTGACTGCCGATATAGTCAAAATGTACAGGCAAGTACTAATGCACGAAAGCGATAAAAAATTTCAATATATTTTGTGGAGAAGCTCTCCAACTGAGGAAATTCGCACGTATCAACTGAATACGGTAACCTACGGAATGGCTTCTGCTCCATATTTGGCTATACAAAGCCTATTGTATTTGGCGGATCAACATCAGGACCAGTTTGAGGTGGGGTCGAGTATCGTTAAATCATCCTTTTACGTCGATGACTTGTTGTGTGGAGCAGACACTATGGCTGATCTTCAACGTATAAAGCAAGAGGTAACCGAATTGTTAGCTTTAGGTGGGTTTGAGCTTTCCAAATGGCATTCTAATCAACATCGACTGAGAGAAGATAATGCTACGACAAATCTCAATTTAGACGAATCTATTACAAGTGCATTGGGAATGCTATGGGACCAATCACACGACACACTTTTGTTTTCCTTTGAACCAAGGAAAGGATCTGCGAGCCGTATAACAAAGCGCTCCATCCTTTCAATTGCATCATCCCTGTTCGATCCTCTTGGTTTGTTGGCTCCCATTATTATCACATCTAAAATTTTGTTACAGGAATTATGGCTTCTTAAATTGGATTGGGACGAATCCGTGCCTCAAAATATTAATTCCGCCTGGAAGAGCTTTCTTAACAACGTCTCAGATCTCTCATCACTCAAGGTGCAAAGATATTGCCTTTCAACAGATATCCAGTCGTTTCAATTACATGGCTTCTGCGATGCTTCTATCCGAGCATACGGATGTGTAATATATACGCATATAGTTACCAAATCTGGTAGCACTATCGTTCGCATACTCACGGCAAAATCCAGAGTAGCCCCCATTAAAAAACAGTCGTTACCAAAGCTGGAACTTTGTGGAGCGCTTCTATTGGCCCGTCTTTATGCAAAAGTTAAACCAATTTTTTCTAATAAGTCTTTCAACGTTTTTCTCTGGACAGATTCCCAAGTGGTCTTGCACTGGCTGAAGATGCACTCAATAACGCTGTCAACGTTCGTTGGAAATCGGGTATCGGAAATCCAAGACCTAACTGCGGAAGCGCATTGGAGGCATGTGCCCACACACAGCAATCCTGCAGACATAGTTTCCAGAGGATGTACAGTGGAAGAGCTGAACCAATCCATTTGGTACACTGGTCCTTTATTCCTACACGAACCTATGAAAGATTGGCCTAAAACCGAAAGTAATAACGTTGATAAAGAAGTTATAGAAAGCGAAAAGCAAAGGTCGGCCTTTGCAGCAATTGTAAACAGCAACCACATTTTGGACGTCGTCAACCAACGGAGTTCGTACACTGAGGCCATTCGATTAATCGCCTGGATGTTTCGATTTGTGAAAAAATTGCGGCAAGATAAACCTTACGAATCAGGACCACTTTCACCACAAGAGCTGCAACACGCTCTGCTTTGCATAATTTGGAATGTCCAACAAAATTATTTTTCTAATGATATTCAGTTTTTACAGAAGGACTTAACTACAAACGGACAATTGCGTTATCTGAACCCTTTTCTTGACTCGGTCGAAGGATTTCAGTTACTAAAAGTTGGTGGACGGTTGAATCTGGCGGACATCCCAGAAGAGAGGAAACATCCATTGCTATTGCCAAGCAAGTGTGAGTTCGTCATGAGCTACGTGCGTCATCTTCATCGAAAGCATTACCATGCAGGACCTAAAGCGTTAGTGGCATTTACAAGACTAAAATTTTGGATCGTCAACGCACGTGACGTGGCAAGGCGAGTGGTCAGATCGTGTATACATTGTGTACGCTATAAACCGAAATTGATGCAGCAAGTCATGGGACACTTACCTGTTGAACGATTGACTCCATCACGCCCCTTCGCCCGCTGTGGCGTTGACTTTTGCGGACCAGTTGATGTGTACCTACGACTCAGAGGCAAGACGCCCTACAAGGCGTATATCGCAATATTCGTTTGTTTAACCTCAAAGGCTGTACACATTGAAATCGTTTCAAATCTGTCTACAGACGCGTTCTTGGCAGCATTGAAACGAATGATCGGAAGGAGAGGCCTTCCCTCAGACATATTTTGTGACAATGCGACCAATTTCGTTGGCGCTTGTAATAAACTGGCTGAACTGAAGTCATTTTTGTTCAATAGAGAAACCCAAGATACCATCATGACGTACTGTGCTAACGAATTCGTAAATTTCAATTTTATTCCCCCCAGATCACCTCATTTCGGCGGTATTTGGGAAGCGGCCGTGAAATCAGCAAAGGGCCACCTAAACCGCAGCATTGTAAACTCACGACTCACCTATGAAGAACTATCAACAGCCTTGGTAGAAATAGAAGCGGTAATGAACTCCCGGCCAATATCACCATTATCCTCCGATCCGAACGACTACGAGGCATTAACTCCGAGCCATCTCATCATTGGAGGTGCTCTGCAAGCACTTCCGGAACGAAACATTTCAGCGAATCTAAGCAATTTGCAAAAATGGGAACAAATTACAGGCATCAAGCAAGCTTTTTGGAAGCAGTGGTCCCATGATTATATAAACGAGTTGCAAGTACGTTCCAAATGGTTTAAAGGCCAGCCAAACATCGAAAAAGGCACATTGGTCATCATCCATGAAGATAACCTGCCACCCCAGAAATGGCTTATGGGAAGAATCGTCGACTGCATTCCAGGAAAGGATTCAAGAGTTCGTGTGGTTGATGTTCGCACATCGAAGGGAATCATTCGGCGCCCCATCCATAAGCTAGCAGCGTTACCAGTTTGAAAATGCCTTTCAACGGGGCCGGGATGTTAGGTCACCGATAGGGAACCACTGCATTCGTCAATCATATGGAATTGTCACCTATTTTATTATCTGCCTTAAATATTCAAGGTCAGGTATGCGTATGCCATTCACCCCAAAGCGGTAACACTTTGGCCTGGATTTGAAACTATTGTGTTTGCCTACGTATGCTAATATGCACATACTTACATATGTATTTACATGCACTTACCCGCTATACTAACATTGTTTGCCGGCATATGCTCCTGCTTGTTATACGTATGTATGTTTGTCAGCACGCTCTCGCTAACGTAGTCTATCATAGGCCTACTGATTTAACATATAAGCATACCTGCAGATTTGCTGCATTCCCATTTTTCCTATTCTACTTTCGTATGTATGTAAGATAACAAATAGCGTTAAGTATGTGAAGAGTTAGAGAACATGAATTATGTATTAGCAAATACAGAGTACAATTTACTTATGTATAAAGAAATGAATCGGTAAATTATGTATTTAAGGAGAAGAATTGTGAAATAAAGTTTAGTCTTACAGCTGACCACCAAGCGTTTAAATCTGCCCCGAAACATAAGTTGATATCCATTTCGTCAATTTGGATAGTTTGCGTTTTTGACCACGCGCGGTTACAAAAAAGGCTTTGTAATCCTACAGCAAGAAATGTAAGACCTACAAAACTCAACAACAAAACTCAGCCAACAGACAGATGTTGCTGAAAATTTGGCGTACACAAAAAAAGTGTAGTATAGTAAGTACAATGTGGGCATAGCAACATATAAAAGCAACAACAACAATAAGTTAAAGTAAAAGTACTACGAAAAACGAGCAAGTGAATAACACCCGAAATAGCAAATACGGCACAGAATAGTAAACAGACATTCAGACATTTCAACAAGGATATTTGTGAAGAAGTAAACGAGTTAGCGAATGATTGAGTGTGGGAGTAAGTGAAAGGTGAGGGAGTGAATAAGCGCGCAAAGAAAGAGTAGGCGCAAGGCCATGTCTACTTATATATACATAAACACTATTAAACAGTAACAAAACTAGCAAACACACAAATGCAAAAACAAAAAAAATAAAATAAACTTTTCAGCAATGGGCCGCTAACTGCTTTCTTACAACAACTACAAAAATTATTCTACAATGTATGTATGTAGTGTTGAAGCTGTTTTCCAATGGCACTTTGAGTGGCGCACCAGCCCAGGAGAAAACTTTGAAAATTGTGTGTTAAATTGTATTTAAGTGGCAGTCCCACACATATAAAAATTTGCTATAGACAGAAAGTCAAAGTCAACAGTGGAAAGATAATTTAAGCGCACATTAACAGATCATTTTGCGAATAAATGCGGAAATGGCAAACAACGCCACCTTCATTCATGTCAGTGGAAATGAGGCTCGCCAAAAGTGTAATTAAGTATGAATGTATATCGAGCATTTACTGCAAAATCATTTATGGAATATAATAATCGACTTTGCCTTTTTCATAGTATAAATTATTGGTAAGAAAATTATTGACGCTGTAGAAAGTACCCTTGCAAAATTGGGGCAAAGGAAAGAATAAAAATTTAAGTATTCTTATGGAGCTTGCTTTTTGCCAAATTGTGCTGCAGATTAATAAGTATTTTATATGCTGTTCATAATCACTAAAAATATTCTTCAATTTTAAAAAACCCTTAAAGTACGAAATCAGCTATGCAAATTTTTAGCTTTAATTAGAACTTTTTCACAATAAAATCACATGCTTCGGTAATTAAAATTTAAAATACTGGCCAATTTGACTACGTTGAAAGATTTGTTGAGATCAAAAATCAAATTTGAAATTAAAAATAGTTTATTCATTTTAAAAATAATTTCTTTATAGTTAGGTTAGGTTAGGTAGAAGTGGCTGCCAGCGATCTCACCAGCACACTTAGGCCTTGTTAGGGCTATTGTGGTACCACGCGGATTAAAAACCCCCCTACTCGTACCAGCGAGTGGGTTCTGCAAGTTTTAATATCATGCGTACCTCTATCTCGGCCAGGTCGCTTATGTGGCTGAAGAACTCTGATCTTAAGAATTTCCTGCTCTTTGTCCATAGTGCGGAAAATTCACATAGGAGGTGCCTTACCGTTTCAGGCTCCTCTTCATTTCTGCAGCTTCTGCATAAATCATTGTAGGGGGCATCCAGCCTCTGTGCTTGCCTACCTATCATTAGATGACCTTTTATTATGCCCAAAGCTTAGGACAGGTCTCCTATGCTCAGCAAGAGCAGACCTTGTGATTTTTTGACGTCCCGCTCAAGCCACAAGAGTTTGGAATTGATGAAGGTATTACCGTTATTCTAGCGGCTCACTGCTTCCTTAGGGGATGAGTCCCTTATAGTGAACTTACAGCTTACAGCTTCATTTCCATTGAACACATGAAAAAATTAGTTTTTATATGGAAGATTGTAACGCTCCTGGCAAGATAAAATTGAAAAAAAGCAAAACTCAAAAATTATTGCAAAAAATAATTAGTCATGATATTTGTTTGAAATTTGAAACCAATTTAGAAGAATTAGAAGTCAATGCAATGGATCAAATGAGTCAGCAGAGTCAAATGTTTAACGAGTTCTCTTTGATTTAAAAAAAATATTTATTTTGGGACTTTTTACACGAAAAGTCGTTTTAAATCATATTTTTTGTTTCGAAATCTACGCAAGAATTTTGCACTGATATTTATAAAATATTTCATATTTAAGAAATGTACATTTTTTGGTAGCTTTTTAAGCATTTGTTTTGTAGGAAAACGTATATTTGGGGTTATAATCAAAATAGATAAAGGTTAAACGTTAAAAACAACAACCACATTTATTAATATGTTTATCACGAAACCAGTAACGATTAAAATTATATTACTAAAACTGATACAGAAAATGACAAAAATTATGTGAATGATTTATATATGAAAATAGATATAAGATAACAAAGAAAACAAAATAATCGGGTGCTAAACGTTCATATTAGAAATATTAATAAAAAATTCTGGGAAATGTAAAATGAACAAGAAACCATAAAAATAACTATAAAAAAGTATGCAAAATAACAAAAATATTTTTAGAATACATACGATTTTTTTTATTCGAAAATATTCGGGACTGTTAATTCAGGCTTGTGCTGTTGATCGATCAGCTAATTAAATTTTTTTTTTTAAATTTGAATAATATTTCGATATGCTCAAAATCATTTGTCGGGAATTGGGCCTTGATTTTTTACCATATGAAAAATTATTTACAAGAATTTTATTCAAAATTCAATAAAAATTCTGTTATTCTAGATACCTTTTCTTTGTGCAGTTTTGTTGCCCTTTCAATTTATGTTATATAAAGCAAATCAAAATTCCTTTTTATTTTGTGAAGCTCTTATGAAACCAAGAGCAAATATAGCAGAAATTACTAATTAGTTTTTTTTTCACGCTAAATTCATTATTGAATGAATTTCAAGCCTATCCACAATTATCACTTCAGCCCTCCCCACGCCAATCATGACAGCAGCAACGTTCCCGCTAATGGGCCGCTAAGACGAAAAAATGCAATAATTTCTCATCAAATGTGATCATTTCAAAGGCAAAAAAATATTCACCGCTACCATAGTTTGAAGCATAGAAAGCAGTAACATATCTTAGCTTAAGTAAGAAGTGTCGACTCAGGGCACGTAAATGTCTAACAGCTGGTACGTGTGTAACTGAAAATAGGCGAAACTGAAATATATGAATATTAAATAATGATTGCATTCATACATACATAAATATATGGAGCCTTGAGATGTATTCGTATAGTAATACAGCAAAATCTTCTTATACATTAAAACTGACACAACAAGGAACCGGACACAAACCCATCGTACATATATATAAACATGTAAAATTAAGAATGATAAAGAAGATTCCGCCTTCCGAGGTACCGTTACTTAAAATGTTTCTGATTTGACAGTTGAGTGACGTCAAGATCGTGACAGCGTTGCCACAAAGATTTTAATTTAATACCAAACTCTAAAAGCAAAATTACCAAACCAAAAAAAAATATTATCAAAAAACGTTTAACTCGTTTTATTAAATGTTATTTATTATTTCAATATTTATCTCCATTAAGATGCAACCACATACTTTTGTATGTACATGTCGCTTATTTAATAAGGACCATTTTTTTCTATGCAATTTTATCTCTGTTTGTCGTTTCAGCTGAGTTTAAGCTCAGTATGCAGTTTTTCTGTCAACTGAAAACGGCCGATATTGAAGGGTTAAACTTGGTCTAAACTATCAGCTGTTTGCTAACTACTTTGTTTTGGTTAAAAAAAAAATTAATCGAGCGCAAGTTAATCAAGTTTAAATATAAACTGATTATAACTAAACTTCGTTTAAACTGAATTTAAACGGGCTCCAGAAAAACTGGCCCTAAAAGGCTGTCATAACTCATAAAATACAATAATCGATTTGAGTATCATAAATGCCTGTTACCTCTTAGTAACAATAATCAGTAGCTCACATCAACAAAAAATATTTCATTTCACTAAGGAAGTATATGCAAATTCAAAACTCCCAGCAATTTTTCTCGGTTGTTTTTTTTTTTAATTATTACAGTATTTTAGTTAATAAGCCAGATGTTAATAAGTAAATTTCTTTTGCAATTGTAAGAAGTTTGAAAGTTTACAATTTGTTTAATAGTAGCTTAGTATTTAAAACTTAAAAGAAATTGAAAAAAATTTACCAAATATTTCATCAACTTGTATTTTATAGGAAATTAATACCAGTACATCTTGGAAAACAACTGGATATCTACGCCGCAGATAAATTCTTATTCGTATGAAAAAATTCACAGTAGGACTTACAAATAACATAATTAATTAGAGTAAAAGTAAATTTTTCTATAAGATAAATAAAATAATTATTCCCTCCTCAGCTGCATAGAAAAAAATTAAACCTTTATCACATTTAGACTATAAAAGTACTAAGGGATTTTTCAACTACAATTACTATGATTCATACCAGAAAAACGTCTATTTGCAGAATTAAATTTAAAAATTGTTTAGTCTTTATCTGAAAATTTTTAACAAAAGATGTTTTAGATGAATATTTAATATTGTGACATAATTTCATTTTGAATGTTCATCGGCAATTTATTTGTAACATTTTTAATCCAATGTGCCAAACTTAAAATTTCAAACGACCATTTGTTGTGTGCATCTTTATACATGTAATACCACAAATGGAGGGACCTACAGTGTTGTGCCGACTCCGTCGAGATGTATTTTATGAGAAGCTTTTTCATGCCAGAAATACCCTCGGGGGTTTGCCATTGCCTGCCAAGGGGTGACAGCTATTAGAAAAAAAATTTCTATGACTTAGATTTTACTTGCCATGGCTGCGGTTCGAACCTCGAATCCAGCGGCAATTTGAGTAATGGCACGCACCGCTACCCACTTGATCACAGCGGCCAATATTGAAATATGGTTGAAAATATCTTTTAATAATTAGAAAACTTCGAGCGTTTTGAGGAGCCCATAAATATTTTTGATAGTTATATTTTTTTTTTTATGTAAAACAAACTAGGAGGGTTGTGAATACTAAAATTCCATTTATACGTACTATTAATGTATAAGCATACTATACTAATTTGTCATAAAGGTTGTCTTTGTTTATATTGTCCATGATATTTTTTTTTTATTGTTTTCTTTTTTTGCAGTTGTGTGCTTGTATATAAGTACATGTTGTAAACGACGAATAAATATAACTTTATAACAGTTAAGTATAAGCATCACCTTATACCGGCACAATAAAGCAACCAACACGAAGAGGCAGCCATTGTCATCGTTCCCGGCAATTGTTGAGCAACGTCGGTTGAGTAAGTTAGATCGTCCAGTCCGTCGGAATTAAATAAACGTTTAGGCTTAAAATATGTTAATTGAATTATTATTTTTTTACTTAATTTGTTATTTCTTAAATATTATCAAACCGATACACCAAAATAAACAATGAAAGGGATTATTCATCCTGACTAAAGTGTTTTCATTAAAACGGAATAACGACCACCCGAATATCTCCCTTTCAATGTGTTGATGTGAAATGAAGGTAGCAGATGTTGTGTCGTAAAAAAATAGTGCTAGCAATAACGCCGCATTTAATTAACAGTTCAAAGATACCTGCTCTGTATTTAAAATCATATAAAAAATCGCTTGAATTCAAAAGCCTAAATAGGATATCGACTAAGACTTTTGTGCTTATCAGAATTATATTACACCAACTTATCGAAACAATTTAAATTAAATTTTCCTTCTTTTAATTTTTAATATCTATCCTTTAAATCTTAACTAAATTTTAAACTTTATTTACATCTTATAGTTATCTAATTAAGGCGTTTTAATATTTGAGTATAGAGTTTAAAGTGCTTAAAAATAATGATGATGAAGGTGTTCGATTATTCGACCGAACCGGTTTTCGAATTATTCGAAAAATAGCAATTTGAAAAAACCGGTTCTTAATTTTTAAATCAAGAAAAAAACGAGTTAACCGGTTTTTGTTCCAATTAAAACAAAGCTATACAAATGTCCATACATGTTACTAAATGCTATTATTTCTATGAATGAAATCTTTGGAAAATTAAATGTTAATTCAATTTAGACCAGTTGGTAATAATTGGTCTCAAAATAAAAGACAAAACGTAAAAGCGAGGAGAGGCAAAATTTTAAAATTTGAGATTATACCGAATTGCGTAATTTCTCATTGAGCAAATTGGGCGAGCTAGAAGGACTTGTTGTCAAAAAGGCGTTGTACAAGATTTTCCCGTCCTCTAATGACATTTGTCTAAATAAATAAAGTCTTCTTAAATATATTTGCTGCATTCTTTCTACAAATTATTTGAATTTTGTATAAGTCTTATCAAATTGATGAGCCGTTTATGTTTGCTCTTTTAAAAAAAACCGTAAAAAAATATATTGGAAATAAAATTAGTCGATGTGTTGCCATATTTCTATCAAATTATATATCTACAAAAAAACGGGTTTTGGAGATTAAAAACACCGATTTATTCGATATTCAAAAAATTAAGATTTCGCAAAAACCCTACAATAATTTATAAAAAATGTATTAGAGAAATATAAAATATTGTACTAACATATATAGCACAATAGCTGCTGAGGCCTACGGTGCTTTTGTACTTAATTATTGTGAACATGGAATTGATGATTATACTTAAGCTAGTTTTACAAAGTTTTATGTAAATTTATTTCTTTTTAAAAGTTAAATAGGGCGTTTAAATTACTCGCATTAATCTCTTTTAAGAGTGAAAATGGTGGGGTGGTACCGAAATTGGAAATGCGTTTAGAGAATAATAAGGAACACGACTCAAGGATGTGTACTACATTAAGGTGATCACCACAAAATCATTAATTAATATATTCCTCTTCTCCTTGAAATACATAATTGCCGTCTAAAACATAAATTTATGTTGCTAGGGACATTTGCGCTAACAAGCTAGCCACAATCTATGCAATAACTTCACCGCGACGAATATACATGTGTGATAAAGTGTGTGTGTGAGTGTGTGCGAAAGGTAGAAATTTGTCATATTTAATGGAGCTGTCAATAAACGCCCTCCAAACAGCCTCGTTAATTACAAACTGGGCTAACATGAATGTACACAGGGCAACGTAGTGATCATTCACTCTATCATAGAATTTATTTGTACTATGTATGCATATTCGTATACCGATGTATGTTGTAAGTACAGATAAAATATGTCTGTACATGTGTGCATTAAGGTGTTTCAATTAAAAGTTTTTTAATTTTTTGTTTTGCAAAGTAATTAAAAAAAAGTGTACTCAAAAGTGTATGACTCAAACTTCGATAATCCTTAAATAAAAAACTGGATTTACATTTTTTCTCATTAATGGTCTTACAAAGTGAAAATGTTGGTACAATTTTTGGCACAAATTAACAACTTTTTAATGTACTTTAACGAAAATTCTTTCCAATCTGTATCAGTTATGACATGAACTGCAGTCGGATTCCAGTTTTCGTTATTGCTAAAACTCTAAAAATCTCTAAAATTCTAAACGGTAAGAAAAATTTCTAAGGAAAATGTTAATTGAAGAAAAAGTCTGATTTTATTTATATTTATGGCATACAAGTATTTTAATGAAATTTTCCACAATCTCGGCATATTTTGCAAAAAATATTAAGAATATAAATATTATCTAGTTGAGTATCTCAATGAATTATCAGCGAACTTTAAGGTACCGTTTGCGAAGCATAAGAAAATTGTTGAGGGAATACACGGACGCTTTCTCTATTCCAAAGGTTCGGTTTACTGATATTTTTTGAATTCCAAAAGAAATATGCAGACTTGTTTTCTATTGATTACCTTCCATTTAGGCAGCAAAGGAAAGCAAGTTATGGATTGTCGAAAATATTAATGTTTCTTGTAGCATTGCCAACCAGCATACATTTTTGGTCTTTTGTCACTATTTTATTATTGTAGTTTTCCATTATGTCCTTTTTATTACAAATTTTATTATATAACCAAAATATGATGTTTCCCTTCACTTGAGATGCCTGCAGCCTTAGGCCCTTACGCTCTTTCATTTTTCGGTCATGCAATAACATTCCATTGATTTTATCAATGATTTGTGGTCTAACAAACTCTTTTGTGTGACCAGAACATTCGGCGTCACTTGTGCTGATACGACCACAATGTAACTCAGTAATTCACTTCTTAACCATTGAAATTGATGATGCAGTGTCGCAATTGTATTACCTTTCCTTGGATTCGGTGACAAAAAAAAATGAGTGCAAGTGAGGCACCCTAATGAATATAAACATTACTAACTATACATATGTATATGTAAGCATTTACGAGTATATGACCGTGATCCCAGACTTTTGCTTGCAACATAGAATTTGTACGCTTAATGCGAATTTTATGCGCGGCAAAAAGCCGTAAACGTATCCGCGAAAAACTACCACTACCTACAACAGCAGCAACAACGCTGCTAACCACTGTCAACGCTTAATTAATAACGCTAACAGAGAATGAGCGGAAAAGATCAATGTAATATTAAAAAAGGTAAAACAAAAAAAAATTTAACTCAGTTATACAGAGACAAAGTGGTTAGCCCCGTTTATAGCGTGATGTGGCAAGCTCATATGAAACATTATTTCAACGCGTATACATGCAGATCACAAATATCCAAACACACACACAAAACACGTGTATCTTACATCCTTGCAGGTTTTATATATGTACTTAGTATATTTTTCTGGTGCACGTGTGCATGTCAAAAGTGGTAACACCCTCGCGTGTCGTAAAACGTATGTTGCACATGATTAAAGACTCATGTAGTAAATTTTAAGTGCGAAAAAAATTGCATCATAAAAAATGAGTGACTCCCGCACACTGCCTGACTAACTGACTGCATGACTGCCTGACTGACCGTTTAACCGACCGACTACTATGACAGCTTTTCACTGCCACTGTCTAAATGATACGAGTATGATCAATGTCGTTTTCAAACGTTGCCTCATCGTTTACACTTTAAAGGCTAATTTGTAAATTTCGCTGTTGGACTTTGCGCACAGACTTAGCTAAAGTACAAAAAGCAATAAATGCAGTTTTTCTATTTTGTGTTTTACTTATCACGTTTTGAATTGCGGTGGTTTTTGTTTTGGTTTAACTTTTTTTAAGCATATCTTATGACCTAACTTACAACCGAAATTTTTTTTAAATTTCCGAAAAAAAATTTCAAAAAATTCATATAATTATTTTTTTTTCAATTTTACAAAAACAATAATAATTAACAAAAATCGTCTCTACATAAAATGCAAATTAGTCGCGTCGCAATTTTTTAAACATTTATAATGTCAAATTTTAACTAACGATCACTCATATTTTTTTTTAATGCGAGAGATTGAGGGTCAACTCGCTGTCAAATAATATAGTAAATGGATCACAGTTAAACTCCCCTAATACTTAAATTTAATACGCGATTATTACTAGTACATACTTATATGTTTGCTAAACATGAACTAAGTAGGACCTAAAAGACATACTTGGAACTTTAGAAAATCTCGTAGCTCTTAAGTTAATATCCAAAATAGCTGTGCTAACGATAGCATCGCTTGAATAATTTTATATCAAGTTCTTAACCAGCATCATTCTCGAAATATTCCAGAACTTAAGGAAGTTTTGAGAGTTCTCAAATTAATATCCCATATCGTAATCGAACTATTATCAACAATCCATACACGTTCCTCAATGAAACGGGACCTTTAAGTTCTATTACTATTTTGTAAATATCAATGTTCAAACATTCCTCAACTGTACTCAGTTTCCGATAAATTTATATTCCCCAAACTGATACAAAAATATTATTTATTTTTTTATTATCATCAATCTCTAATCATTAATAAACATGCACAAATTTATAGTTCTGACGTTGATTGGCAACATATTTCTACAACTGATATTATACCTTAAATTTTTTTTAAGATTACTTTGGCAGCAATATATAAAAATAAATAAATTATAAGAGTAAAACGTATCTATTATTTCGCAATACTTAACTACATCTTCCATAAACATTATTTGCTAACGCTATGGTGCAATAAAAACACTGAGCATATGAACTTAAAATATTTAAGAAAGATGGATTTAAATTTTGTGGCATTTACTGCAAAGAAATACAAACATAAGCGAATTTTTTTAACGGTATACGTAAGTATACCAGTACAAAAATAATTGTTTAAAAATTAGCTAGTACATTAGCTAGTATATTATGTATACAAATAATTAACGTAATAACACTCGTATGTACGTCGGTATGCGTTTGAAAATAAAATTGTATTCAACCAGCCAGTAAGGTCAAGGTAATGCAAAGTTTCCAATTTTCGTTACGCAGCAGCCGGATGGGTTCTGATAATTCTTGTGATTGGTTTAGTGGTTGCCATAATACCAACACGTTTACATACAGACAAATTATATATTTTTTAAGTAAATTTTAATTACTACTTTTCGCACTTGCGGTTAATTGCCTCCTTTTCCGAGTTTCGAGCCATATTTGAGAACTTCAAAGCAAATTTAATAAGCAACACTTTGCGGCAAACAGCTCAATTTAATTTGTTTTTTAAGCAAAGTAAGTAAAGTAAACTTTGAGCGGGATTAAAATAACTATACACATAATATATATTTAAAAAAATTTATAATCTAACCTTCAATGAAACGAAAGAATCGTTTATTGCACAAAAAAAAAACATAAGTATTTAATTGTAACAACCAGTAAACCGAACAATGTTTAAGCATTTGCGGCAAAGTCAGGACATTGCTTCAACAGATAGTAAAAATGCGTGTCTGCATATGTGCATACATATAATAAGTTCATGCTCATAATCGTAATTTACGTATTAGCATTTGCAAATGTTCATTTATGAGTCGACACACACCATCTCTTTGTCGATTTCAAAGCCGCTTTTGACAACACGAATATAAGCTGCCTGTACGACGCCATGTCTAAATTTGGAATCCCTGCTAAACTAATACGGCTATGTAGAGTGACGTTGAGCACATTTTTTAGCTCCGAAACGGTCGAGACCAAACGAGGTTTTAGACAAGGCGGCTCACTTTCGGGCAACTTCTTCAATCTGATTGTTAAGTATTAAATTTGAATTAAAAATAGTTGTGTTAGTTTTTGAAGATGTGGCAACCTGCGAGTTGCAATAAAAGTATTGAAATAAGAAATGCCTATTGGCAGCACGAATATACAGAATAGGAGTTGAAAAAAAGAAATGTACGTATTTGGTTGTGTGGAGTTTGTTTGGCGTTTTGGTTTGTATATAAATTATAAAGTTATCTATTCGAGCTTTCAGGTACAAGGAAAAAAGAAGGGTTCATCCCCGAAATAAATAATAATACTGGAAACCAATCTAAATCATAGTGGCACCATATATGAATAAAAAGAGCACGATGCTGTTGGCATATGCGGAGGATATTGCCGTCGTTGGACAACAGGGCCGTCAGTGCAGCATTTTCCAGTATAGAGAAGGAAACAAAAGAGGTTGGTATTGCGGTGAACGAGAAAAAACAGATTAGCTGTGGCAACAAATGTATAGAATATATAATATAGATTTAAGAATATATGATATAGAATAAAATATATGGAATAGCAAATATATAATAAAGAAACTATTATATATTTTACATATAAAAAATATGTGCATACATTATAGAATGTTCTAGCATATATAATATGGATTATGGATCTAGTATAGAATATGAAATATAAAATATAGGACAAAGATGATGAAATATGTAGCATAGATATAAAATATAGAATCTAATGTATAGACTTTTGAATATAGAAAAAAGTATATAGAATATAGATAAAAGATAATAAAATATCGAATATTGGATATTGGATTTACGATAGAATATATAACATAGAACTAAGCATAGAAATATAGTATACATATAGTAAAATAGAAGAAATTCTGTTTGTGGAACTCAAGAAATCGCAAATTTCCGTTTTTTTTTATTTCATATGTATAAAAATGTATAACGCCCGTCAATGGATATAAAGATTTTCAAATAACTAAACAATCTTCGGAAAAAATATCTCAATCTCCGCTTTTAACTTAAAGAAATGTACTTAGGAATTTCTCCAGAAGATTACAAAAAGACGCCAGCCAGAAGCCAACTTAATAAAAAGTTTTCTTAATTTAACACTAAAGCAATTACTAAAAGCAAAACTGTACGTTTATTACTTTTAACATTTTGTGAGGGCACTGACCACCAACAAAGTAAGCAAATGTGTTGAAAGCTACGTTATTGTTAACATAATTTACACCCCTCAACTAATACTATTATGTGCTAACAAATTCATACATATTTACAAACATGATTATATATTTAAGTATTTCAGTCATTAATGTACAAAAACACAGGCGTCGGATCGGCGTCAAAAGAGAATGCCACATTTCAATGCAAGGCACAATAAAAAAAAAAAAAAATACGAAGCTAACAAGCTGTCTCAACTAATAGCTAAGCACATAGGCGAGCAAATGTATGGAGCATACAAAATAGTTGTATAACATTTATATGTACATATGTACATAGTTAAAAGGAAAATGCAAAAGCAGTAAATTTGCTTTGCGACAGATGCCATTAGCCGCCACCATAATTCCACGGCAGAGCAGAAGAGTGCTGAGAAGCCGACGATTTCATCGACCAAGGTCTGATGTGAGACGCCATAATTGAGGGTTGTGTTTGGCATACAAAATATTATTTAAAAAAAAATAAATTAACTTACATACATGTGTACATATACATATATTTAAAGTATATAAATAGGTTCGAAAGCTAGGGAAGATCAAACGGTTTTATTCTTCTTTTCAGAATCATAAATTCTTCTCCTGAACTTTCCATACAATTAGTGTGAAATTTTCATCTCAGCTTAATGGATCACTTCTGTGGAACTTTATGTACGATGGTGCTTTAAGGCTTGAAATGTCTCCAATAATAAAAGTAGTGGGTGCTGCGGACAATATTGCTGTGGAAATTGCGGCAAAACATTTGTAAACAATTTAAGCAGCAGCTGATGAAGCCGTAATAAGAAGAAAACTAAGCTAAATGCACCTAATGCTGGAAGATCAAAAGATAGAGCCACTTTTGATAAGCAGCAGAAAGGCAGTGGAGTTGCTGAATATTCGCGAATCGAAAGAGATCATCACGTCCAGGTCCGCTATCAAACACTTGGGGAAGATTGTTGACTCTCGACTAAATTTCAAGGTCCATTTAGAATACGTTGCAAATAAAGCAGAAATAGTACAGTAAAGATTATCTCTGAATGCTGATCCAATTTGCTCGGTTAAACGCCTTACGTGCGGTCTGTGATTTCTGCAAAATTTTACACAAAGCAATTTACGTCATAATTGGACTTATTCCAGTAGATATTACGACCCATGAAATGAAACGTATTCCCGTTCCTGTTATAGCTCCCCTAAGCAGATGGGCATATGAATGTATAAAAAGTTTCAGTTAATAGCTGGAGGGAAAACATGGTGAGAAAAATTTTCAAATAACTGAGTTTCTTTATGGACATGTTTAAGTTGCAGAGACAGTGGCGAAGACGCAGAAAATATAAGGTTTCAATGTCCGTGCTGTGCTCTTCAAATTCATACAATTCTAAAAGGAGAGACACTATGTTTCAGTCAAATTTAATGTGGAAAGAAATATGCGCTCACGTCACACGTATTCACATAAATCTCAGGCTTTCAGAGATAGTAAGACGTCACACGGTGAAGTTTTTTAGGTCTCTAAGTGCTCGTTAGTCTATAACTTTTAAAAAGTTGCGTTATTTTAGATGCGGTTTTTGTGGGCTATTAGTAAATATTGAAATGAGCAACAAAATACTTTTCTCTGGATGGTTTTTGGGGGTGGACTTCAAATTGAATGAGCAAAAAAAATGTATTAAGAATATTGTTTTCCCCAATATCACGTTCCAATATCGCTCGATAGTTTTTATACTTGACTTACTATTTGCGATATTTTTTGTTATATGAATTATATGTATGTACATGCATCAGTATTTTGTCTAATTAAATTTTTGTATAATAAGATGTCTTCAATATTGCGTAAACTAGTTTCACAAACTTTTATTTGCCTGTTCATTAGCGTATGCAAACTTATAATAGGATCGGGAGAAACCATGAGCATGATAATAATTATATCAGTAAAGAAACGCTTAGACGTATTGTCATCATTAACATTACCGAAGTTTGGTTTGGAAAAGTCTATAGCCAAACATGTTTGATTCTCTTTCAGCTGCAGGCTGTGTATTTATTTAATATTTTGTTGTTGCAATTGTATTTTTACTCTTAATTCCAAGACCTTCTGTTCTGATTCACTACCCACGAAGTTGTTCAAAAAAAATTAATAGAAAAATTATAATTTTTTCAAAAATTAACTAAAAATGTTAAATACCCTTAGATCCAAAAGTATTTACATTTTATCCTTTGTAAAAGAAACAGTTTCAAAACCTAACAAGAGATTTTTAAAAATATTCGGTTGGCTTATATTAACAAGTTTTTTTAAAACGCGCGTATATTGATTTCAATTTTGCTTTCTCGGCAAATATCTCCGATTCAGAACATTTCCTGAAGGAAACGGTATTTGAAGTAAAAAATCTAAGACCATGGGTAACTAACAAAAAAAAAGTTACACTGCGCGTCGTCAAAAAATGCATACGGAGTAAATAAGTTACCGAGCTCCCTGCGGTTATAACTGTTTAGGCAGTTCCGCAGGTAGAGTGGTTAGTATATACATATGTATGTATTTGTATATAAATGTTAATTATTATTTATTAAAAGGCCAATAAAAGCATGAAAAACATTATTATCAACTACGACCTTGCGCTGGTTTTCCAAATACAGTATATCTCTTTTTAACGCGGCTCACTGGGATAGAAATTTCTTCGCCTAAAAAGAACCGCGGTAAACGGAGATCGACTGTATTCTATAAAGAGATAAAAGGAAATTTGCAAAGAATTTAACTAACATATACTATTTCCGATAACTAAAGCCCAATTCTAAACTACTATGGTTTCGAAAATCGAATACAAAAATGTGTCGCTTTTATTGTAAGAATTTTAAGAGGTTCAAAGTCGCGTTGATTTTTGACAAATTTTTCTACGCATGTGCTATCATAGATATGTAAGGGAAAATCTACAACTATTTAAGTCGCCCTTAAATAGCAATTTATTTTACTAAAAAAACTTAAGAGAAAACTTAAAATTATTGGTATTAAAAAACTTTTCAATAAAAAACGTGTGCTTTGAAATTAAATTTTAATTTTAATAAAAGTCAGGAATTATTTACAACAAAAATTGAAAGAAATGTTGCACTCAAATAAAGAATTGAATCAAGTGCTAGGACAATCGTTTACTTACAACTCAAGAGGACCAAAGAAAGTGACATTAAAATTTGTACTTACATGAAAGAAAAAAAAATACTGAAATATTAAAATTTCATCAAGTGTTTTAATTTGCAAGTGCAACTTTATTACTCTGAATTTGATTGCTTTTAAAAGTTACACTATACACAAGCACTTCACTACTTTGGTTGAAGATTTAATTGGCTATGAAATCAATTGAAAGCCCACAAAAAATGTTATAAAGTTACAAAGGATAATGGCGAAGCAGAGAGTGAAATCAAAGTCGCAATTGCGAATATAACATTGCAACATTTTACTCCGTTCCAGCGCCTTTATATATGCAATGCGTATGCACCTGATTGCTACAGCAGCAATTTATATATACATACATACACAATACCTTCCACACGTACATAGATGTATACGCAGAAAAAAATACGAAAATTTAATTTTTTTCACATTCTAGCCTTAATTCCGATGGACATTTGAGTGTATGTGTGTATATATGTAAAGCATGCCTGCATATGGCAAGTGGAATGTGTGAAAATAGCGATTTTCGCTCCATGATTTCTTAGTGTTGTATACATAAAATGAAAGTATATATGTATATGTATGTGTTTTGATTACTTGCTTCAGAGCTCATTAAAATATTCTGCACGCATTCAAACGGCAATCAAATGAAATTTCATAGCAACAATAGAAATTGTGGTTTCATCATTGAGATTTTTTTTCTCATTCAATTCGTTTATTTGTTATTTGTTGGTAAGACCAAGTTGTGGCATATCAGCATTGATACCGTGAACGAAAAAAAAAACATTTCTTCTAGTTTCCGACTGCGCTATTATACCAGCTTATTGACGTAATTTATATGGCTATTGTGGTAAATATTTTTTTTTGTAAGTTGATTTTTTTTTTCTTTTTTGCTTATTAACCTCTCTTTTATAAAAACAAACCTTGCAATTACCGTATGGTGCCTGATTATGCCGATTCAAATATATGTGTGAAAAGAATAAAATATATGCACATAATTGCTTCATTTTTATAAAAGAAATATTTAAAAAAAATATATGCTTACCAAGTGGTTGATGTTTCCATATTACGAGTATTTCTTTAGTAAGTTTTCACTTTTAGCTTCACTGCATATGGTAATTTAAATGATTGGGCTTCATTTTAATAAAAGAAATATTTAAGAAAAAAATATACGCTTACCAAGTAGTTGATGTTTCCATTTTATTTATTTAGTGAGTTTCAACTTTTTTGTAATTTTCACAACGCACTCGAAAACTCGTTGAAGAATAGGGTCTCTATATAGTTTTAAATTACGCGTGAGGCAAATTCGATTAACTTAACTTCATATCTAAATTTATTATACCCAAGCCGTATAATGTTAGAGGGTCAAACTTGCTAACAAAGAAAATTAGAAACCGCCGCGTACAGTGATGTACACATAAACAGCATACGTACATACAAACATAAATGCGTACATTCGGTCCCTGATCAAAATATGTATCATTATTTAGCATTAATGGAGTGAAAATGTACAGTGGCTCCAAAAACGTACAAAAAATACGAAATGCTTCACATGGCTAAAATCGTCTCGAATTGCTTTTGTTTGCTCTTAATTTGGATTTCCGTTTCATATCAGCAAGGAAATAAGGAAAGACGCGATACTTTCAATAGTTTTTCAGTCCCATTACCAAAGCTAGCTCGTAATGATTCTTTGGGAATTAAATTATGCTCTACTAACCAATTACAAGGAATTGCTGTACGATCTGCTACTTTAGTCAATAGCAAATTCCAATTCTTAAAAAAAAATCCAAAAGTCATTTTTCTTTATTCAATCTCGTTACATTTAATTTAATTAAGTAATTGCAAGAAATTGTGGGTTGCAATATATGTTTTTTTTAATAATAATATTATTTAATTAGGTTATTTTCAATAAAGTTGAAACGCACTGAAAAGATAAACTTCTATCTTAAAATAATAAAAAAATAAACAAACAATTTGTTACTCAATTTCACAGTTGGTTAACCTGATCCTTGTAGCTGCTGACTTAATTAACTGTCCCCCTGTCCGTATGTTTGAACGCAAACTAGTCCATCAATTGTTGAGGTTTTCCAATGAAACTTGGTGCTTTTTAATAATTTATTAGGCATTAGTCGGAACAAGCTGGAGCGGAAGACTATAACGTGTATACGAGCCGATTGTTCAGATTCTATATATTTTGCTCCATAACTCCTTAATAAAAGCAGCTAGGGTTTGAAATTTTGCAAATAGGTTATCTACTATTAGCTCTACATAAGCAGTGTAATTCGTATAGATAAAAGAAATATAACATATAGCTCCCATACATCTGATTGTTCAGATATTCTCTTTAGCACGAAAAACACTTCATTTTAGCAGCACAAATAATAGCCATTACTATAAATATTTTAGCTGTGAAAATCATTAAGATCAGATAAATATAACATCTAGCTCCTATACAACCGATAGTTCAGATATTGCATTTTGGGCCAACAGCCCTTTATTAAATCAGCGAAAGACTTGCAATTTTCCACAAACATTAGTTGTTATTGGGACTTTTAAAGCATTCAAACTCATTAATATCGCATAAATATCACATATGGCTCTCATACAATTCATCGATTCGATGACCAAACCGGTTTGTCTCTAAACCTAGGTATGACGGAAAATTCTGCCAATGAGACCACCATTTTGAATAAGTATATAAATTTTAACCCATAATATTTAACGAGTTCTTGACAATTGCTTGCAAGCTTAGGATTTGCAATTTTAGGTGCATCTACTAGGCGTTTTAGGAAGCCTTTAAATGTAATTTAATTCAAAAACAAACTAGAGTTTCTAGCCCAAAATGATTTAGAGATTATTTTTAAAATTGATTTATTTGTATTTGTCTCCTAATTAAAGATGCTTATACATACATCAAATACATTCTGAGGCAATAACAACTATTTATTTTCTCCGCATTGTACGCATATTGCGATTTTTTTAACTTACTCTAAAATTAAAATCAGCTTAAATAAAATTTCGCACTTTCAAAATGTAATATATTGAAAGCGCGTGCGGGTAGCCAAGAAAATAAAATTGCAAAAAAAACCTAAAAGTGACGGAACAAGTTAATGACCAATACGGCTAATGCAAAAGGATCCTTAGAGAAAATAAAGCAAACAAAATTTTCTGCCGTAAAGTCTAGCAGCATTCTTAATTACTGCCACGCTGCGACACGGGATAGATTATTTAATGCAGTAAAAATGCTTAATAACATATATATATATACGTATATGCATACACACACACACACACACACCCAACTAGCGAACGTTAGGCCAATTCAATATTCTGCAGGCTGCTTTAGCCTGTTAGCCATTAAAGCTATAAAATCTGGCCATATTAACTGTGTTATGCATATTAATATTAATAAAATGATGTACGTTAGGCAAGGGCAACCAATATTTAAATATAAATATGTTAATTTATTGTGACTTCCACAAAAACTCCTATGGCATAGAACAAAAGAATGAATGATGCAAACAAAAGGGAAGCCTATAAAATAAATTAAAGGCTTCACAGTGGAAAATTATGTAGATGCCTTGTAGGCGTATAACCTTCCGGCATACAAACATATGTACATATAAGTATATATGAGAAGTAATGCGTATTTGAGTGTGGATGTATGTAATGCATACAACCAGGATGTAATATTATGTTTTTGCTTTGCGACTTGGTAATTGGTTCCAAACTGCTAATTAGAGGCAGACAGATTAACATAAGACAACATGAACAAAGGGCTCACACATAACTTAAAACATTCATACATAGATATGTACATAAATCTGTATGCCGTCCGAATGGTCTAGAAAAAACAGCTCTGAAATTCGACCGTCATGCTGCCTCATAGTGTATGCATTTTTCTGCTATTTTTGTTCTTCAAGGCGAAGATGTCTATAATTTTCAGAGAAAATGTCAGGTAAACTTTGTGTAAATTTTTTTTTCGTAAGGATCACGACTCGCATTGGCCATTGATCACGATTAAAAATATCAACTGATATTAGCCAAAAATATGGCATGGGATGTCGGCAACTTCCTTCAAAAACCTCACTTTCTGAAGATTAAATTGTATGTATAAAAAAGCTTCAATTTTAAAATAAAATACTGTTATCAAATTTTACTAATTCTAAGTTTTGTAGATGATATGGCGATACAGTGACAATTTTTTTTCCTTGCACCGTTTTGTATATTGATCTTATAAAAAAGTTAAAAAGCATAAATTGCGGAATGTATATTACGGATGTAATTGCCTAAATTAATATCCGAATTCAATTAATAGTCTATTGCCTTTGCTAGGACGATATTTCACACTTTTATGGCTTTTCACTTCCATTAAACTCACAAGAATGGTCTTTGTGCCAGTATAAACTCAAATCTCAAAATTTGAGACCATGAGCAGGCGATTTTTGCCTTTCCTAGCTTTTACGTCTTTCTTTTCTGGTTTTGTAATAATTTTGTGTGACCTGAATTCGGGCATTACTCGCAAATGTCGCTTTTTTAGACCAGTTCACACTTCTATAAATCTCACACGAGAGGTCTTTACTCTCAAAATAAAATGTTTAAATTGCGATCAGGTGATTAGCAGGTCAGAAAAAATAAAAAAATAAAATAAAATTTATATGAAGGAATGTACCTATTATTCTCTAATTTATTATAAAGTTCCGAATTGTTAGATTTGAAATTATGTCAAAATATAGGATACCGACAAATATGAAAATATGACAAAAATATGAACAAAATCAGCAAAAGGAATTTTTTCAAAATTGCATGCGCTATTGTAAGCTTATAAATTTTGAATTTTCCCTTTTGGGCTAATAAGTTTTCATTTAAATATAAAAGAAAATATTAAGAAATGCGAGGCATCTATCGCATAAATACAAAGATTTTTAATTCATTTGGATAAGACCTGAAATTACAACACTGAAATTGTTAGGCAAGTCAAACGCTGACAATTATTTTACTCACTTTGCGTAAACGCCTCTCGTTTTACAGGATTTATGAAATTTGCCCAAACAAGTGGTACTATGAAGTACAGAAATAGCGTTCATAAATAGATTTAAAATAAAAAATAGAACAGAATTAAGTCACAAATTTGGCAACCACATCACATACACAATTAAAGTGTCCTTCAATTGAAGTATTTATTACTGACCCTGCTGATGTCAGTCGGGCTTTAAATTTTACGTACGTACTCGTATAACTTATGTTTTCTGCATACCCCTGGACAAGAGAACTACTATGGAGTTCAGCTAACTTCTCCACTACATATTAGGAGATTTGTTTTTTTTTGTTCATTCTATAACACAAGGATTATGTGGCACAATGCACGCGGTAGTCAAATAAATTAAGAGCTCATGAATTATTGCATATACGTGACGGGCGAGTATTTAAGAACATTTATGTAGGTTTTCGTCCCTGTAAGTGCATAAGTATGCAGCGTACAGACATATTTACCAGCCAGGGGCGGATCTAGTTAAATAAGGGAAATTTCCCCTCTCAAAAATCCAAATCGGCTGAAAATCCGAGTTTAAGCGTTTGTACTTCCCCTATGGAAAAATTGTAAAATAAGATATTCATTATTTTAGACAATACTAATTCTGGAATAATTTTGTACTAGACATACATTTTTGATAAATATAATGAGAATAATAACTAATGAAATTTTTCAAAGAATTTTATTTAGATTGGTAGTATATTTAATGACCATATGTTTTTCAGGAATAGCGCGAGCTAATAAAATACCAGTTGTACGTACTTATTTGACAAAAATACTTGCCTTTATAAATGAACCGCGTTATATTACAAACGTAATTTTTCGAAATAATGAATTTCCCCCAATAAGGCGTGCAATTACTTTCTATTAAAACTCAAATGACATGTAATGACCAAATGAATTTTTTCTTATAACTTGAAAGATAATTTACAAAAATTTAAAATATGTGTAAAAGGTGTTTGAACTAAAATAAAATATGATAACTATCATATCTAGATCAGAAAATTTTTTGACAAAGAGTTCCTCCCCCAAAATCAAGCTCACGAACCGCCCCTGGTAATAACATTACATCCTTTTCAATTTTATGAGCACAATAAAGCGCCACTGTCCTTGCCATGTCCCGTTGTATCGCTGTCTTTGTAGCTGACATTGCCTTTTGCATCATCCCTCCCTGGTCTCTATGGCGTTACTGGTTTCGCCGTCAACGCGCTGTCAGTTGGTGGTCTTGGCTATAACTAAACCGCAACAAGCAGCGTAAGAACACACACACGTGCGCGCGCCAGTATTCCAGCAACGAGATGAAGATAGAGAAAGTGGAAAACTTTTGCTGTCACTCAATTTAAAGCACGCACACACACACACAACCAAAGTCATGGCGGCGAAAGTGCAGAAATGCTTTAAAAGCATAAAGGATTTTCCTTTTAATTCTAGAGTGACCGGCATTTCAGTTGCACCATGTCCACCTCCCGCAAGCAGCCTTAGCACTTTGGTGCAAACTTTATTTTTTACTATCTTCTATTTTTGGCTTTGCACGTTCTCTTTTCAATTCGTTATTTATACTGCATAGCCTTTCTTTTTATTTTTAAACAATTTTCAATGAAAGCAACATCATTATCCTTGGTGCCTTTTGTGGTTTTTAGTGGCTAACTATAGTTTCTCTCGAAACACCCAGTCATATTCTCACTAACTTCTTTCACCCTAGAAGCAGACAGCTAAGATGTGGGTGACAAAAAAAAAATAGAATAGTTAGTTAAAAGCAACAAGCAAAAATGGCAGCTTTGGCAACGTAATGCGATTTCGGCCAGTTCAGACAAATAAAGAACGAAGTGAACAAAAGAAATGTTCGAATTGCACCGAGAATCGGCATTAAGCGCAAAGAGGTGAGGCTACAATCAAACTCTCCACGAAATGGTTGTTTCAAAGTGCAGACAATAAGCGATTCAAAAGTGGTTGTTGTCATATAGTGCTATGTAGTGCTGCTGGTGCTTGTTTTACATAGTGACGCGAAAATATACGCTGCGAATTTTTTTCTGAAATAAGGCTGGAACATATGTATGTATGTATATATTTTTTTTTGAAAGGCTTTAAGGAATTTTACCAAATACTTTGTTGTGCGTATAAAAAAATATATAAATTAACACTCACTTGGCAGTATTTTATTTAATTTTTTTCGTTTAACGTCAACGTAAATTTTAATAATAAGTACGCTTAAACTATGAATTAAGTGGAGCAAAAAGCTTTTGTGAGATGAAGCAATGTTTTGTCGCTAATATCATTAAAATCCTTCGTTCTTTACCACATTTTGGCTTTAATAATTTTAAGTAGCTCACATTTAGAGACTTTAAAATATGTTCCACTTTTCTTTTACTTTAAATCATAAACGAATTAGAAGTATTTTACAAATAAGCGCCGACCGAAATTCAAATACACAATAGTTTCGAATTTCCGCGACCGAAAAAAACCCTTTCACGTTAGAGTGTACATTTTTTTTTTTTTTTTTTTTTTAAAGCATAAAGGATTTAAGACATACAATTATTACTACTCATTTTCTCATTTAAATTGCTTTTAGCGCGAAGCCAGGCTGTCGATTGTACGACATTCGTTGGCATTGACGTTAAATAAGAGTGAATTTAATAAGCTTAAGGGTGCATAAGAGAAAAACAATGCTTATCCGTTTGCTTTAATTATAATCAAACATACATAAATAGTACATACATACATTCAAGTTGAAATTGGTCATTACAATGAAGAGGGAAACAATTTACGTGTCAAAGAGGTGGAATGAAGTTTGGCACGGTTCCATCAATAACACATTATAATTAAATAATACTCATATTTTCTCGATTGGAAACAACTTTTTTCTATGATTTAAGGGCGCAGCGACCACACTTTGCGACGAACTATATTTTCAAAACATGCCAGAAAAGTTACACTCAGTCATACTAACGAGAACATAGACATTTTTGTCACAATTCAAATAAAATAATCTGAATCAAAGTTTTAAACTTTCAACCAAATTGATAAACTTTAAAAAAAATTTCATAAAATAATCAGATTTTGTAGACCAATTTTAAATATGCAATTTAAAAATAAAGATTTAGGGGTAACCGGGATTTGTTGTATTCGTTGCAATTTTTACTATTATTACAACAAATTAGGATTTACACAAGTAAATCGCGAACACACCCAGTTGTAATATCAGTCTTCGTGTCATTGTAAAATTTCCGAACGGCTGATTTACGAGTTCATATGTACTTTTGTATGTATGTGCCACCAACAAATAAACAAAAGTGCGTAATATGCCCGGAAAAGGCGGAAGAACGAAAATATTAGATTTTATTACTAATTATTGTGAAAATAAAATTGTTAAGATAAACGATAAACTTTAATACACACAAATAAATATCTATTTATTCGACTAACGTATTTGTAGGTGATTCGACGATTCATATTTTTTGTTGTGATCGGCTGTGAGAAATTTACTAAAGAAAAACCACATTTACAGCAGATTCCACCCATTGTATTTGCTTGCACTGATGTATTTGAAGTAGAACGTATATGTTATTGTTGGATTTTTACTACATTTGCTATAAAAACCAAAGAAACCACGAATACAAAATACAATGGCAAATACAACAGATCCCTAATACCCCTATTATTTATTTACATCGGTGGATAACTTTCTTAGTCTTTCGAAATCAGTGTACGGTGCACGCAGTGCACAAATGGCAAAATGTATGCTAGAGTCAGAGAATCCCCTAAGTATATATAATTATAAAAAAAAATGTACCGTCTTGGGTACCTTTTGCATAAGTCGTACGTTAAGCCGCAGAAGCTAAAAATAATATAAAAAATGCATTAATGAAAAAGTTATTTCTTGGCAGGAAATCTTCTTTTTTGATTCATAAAGTTATCATAGGAATTGTTTAAATTTTTAACGAAGTATTCTCCTGACTTACAAACCACACTTACATAAAATTGTATATATGCTGCACTAGAATATATGGTGTTTTGTACAAAGAACTTGCAATGTAAAAAAACAACAAATTTGTATTAAAAAGATTAGAGAAAAAACCAACCGTCATTATGAATTTTTTTTTATTTTTTCAGATAAATGAAAATTTCTTAATATGCTTTTAGTTGCGCAGACGAAAATAAATCTGATGTACGAGTATATTGGCACGCTTTTATTTATTCATTAAAGTAGTATATTGAAAAATGAAACTCCCACAAACAAAGGATAAGCAATTAATTAAAAAATCTAAAAAGATTTAGTTTAAAGTTAGCACAAGTAGTATTAATTTGGTCAAATATTGACGGAAAATCATTCTAATGAAATGAAATGAAACTTTTTTGTTTAATAAAAAATCTGGAGGAATTTTGTTAGAAGAGAACATACTTTAAGCGATTAAATAGCGTGCAAGTCGTTGGGCTATAACAGCAATCATTTAAAAAAAAATGTATACTAGAATAAACGTGGCCAGGCTACATCGCCATGACCAGGCTCGATTTCGACAAATGATTAAAATATATTAGAAAGTTATAAAATTGTGCAAATAGCTTGTAAATAAAAATACGAGTGAGATACAGCCATCGATTGAACTCATTATACTTATCACTGAGGTATACTTTTTGACACATTCTGCTAATTAAAACTTCGAACCAAATTAATTTACCATTTCATGTTTATTAAACATTAGAGAAAAAGTTCGATTTAACATTAGAACTCTAATAAGGTTTTCTAACATTTTTCGAATCGAATTCAAGCTTAGAGAACAACATTTGAATTTGACTGTATAAATTCAGTGTCTGATGAGTCGCTGATTCCTAGTGTCAAACAAAAATAATACGCGTGAAGAGAAAGTTGTGTAAAAAATGTTAAGAAATAAAGTTGTAATTATTACACAATTACCGGTAAACAAAATTTTTAAATATATAAAAAAATTATTATTATAATGGAAAATGAGTCAATATGAAATAAAATTATTATAATTTAGAATTAGAATTCAACCTTAGAATACGATTAGATAACTTTTAATTTTCTCGATATCGAGAACTAAGTCCTCTCGACAGTTTTTCTTATAGTTTTCTAACGTTCTACCTTAGATATATACATTAGAGTTCGACTCGTTCTCTAAACTTTCTCTAACTTAAATGTTTGCTGGGTAAAAACATTTTAGATGATAAAACGTAAAATTTTGGACTGCTTTTCATGATGATGTACTTCAAAAACTAAATGAGTCGCATTTAATTTTTAATTTTACTAAGTTCTTCGCAAAAAAAATGTATCTCATCTTGGGACTACAACGGTACCAGTCAAAAACACTAAGAACGATTCCTAACGCACCATGGTTTATAACAAATGAAAATATACATAACGATCTTAAAATTTGCTACGTAAAAGAAGAAATACGTAGGTTATCCGAAAGATACCTAAACCATAAATTTAGCGGTCACAGTAATACTCTAGCAATATGTTTATTAGATGATAGTCATGAAACCAAACGACTTAAAAGGTATTATGTCCTAGATTTGCCCTTTAGAAATTAAGTATTTACACCAACAAAGACATATGTACTGTTAAAAACCCATTACAATGAAACATTGTATTTACTAATATTTTTGACACTGTTATTTATAATTAGTTCCTCAAATTTGCTGAATGTTAACAGGACATATTGCAAATAAAAGACATTTTTACAAAAAAAAAAAAAAAAATCTTGGGACGATTGTTACAAGTTCAATTAAATCTTATTAAAGAAGCCGTTTAAAGTCAGAACGAAGCGTCTTCAGAGATAAATTTGAAATCCAAAGGTCGACAATAAATGATAACTCTTCGTGGATATAAATAATAAAAATACTAATTATTTTGGAGAAAAACAAATGCATGGCACAAGACTGAAAATGAAATCCCGAGTAGCATACGACAAGATGTAACTAAACCTCATTACCCAATGCCGTGCAATTCTCCATAGCTGAATTTAAATTAAATATTTAAGAGTTAATGTCGGTCATTAAATAAAGTTAACTTCACACAAAGTCATACGCCTCACACCTTCATACAAAGCCAAAAACAATAGAAAATGATGAGCAACGCATAACAGCCGTTAAGGACATGAAGACCATGCAAACAGGCAGACGACCAGACGAGTAGCAGGCACAAGCATTTACACTCACATTTGCGACATAAAACTGCAAATTAAAATTTAAAATTGTATCCAACAAAAAAAAATGCGGAAAAAAATTTAAGTAGTATGAAATCAAATTGAGAGCAACATGCGAAAACGCGAGCTCCATGGCAAGCGATGAACCGCTGATGACCCACAGATATGGAAATATCAAAGAGAAAGAAGAAAAAAGTTGGAACAGAAGGCAATGTCAAGCATTGTTCGGGGGCATGGAAACAGGCTAGATGATGGAGTGCGAGCGCTCGCACTTCTTGTTGCCATGATTGCGGGGCGATATAGCATGAAAATGCCAAGTAAATTCACATGCACTCACATACATACTACATTTATATTAAACACGAGGATAAATATATATTTAAACATCACCAACGAGATACGCTCCTATAATATATAAGTACACAGATAAAAGCAGCAGAGACACAGACAACGGAAAAGAGGAAACGCCAAGCATCGCTACATAGTGCGCACTGATGAAGTGAATTTATTTGTAAATAAGCAACAAAGTAGCAAAAGATAATGCGCAACTATGCGAAATGCCGACAAGCGGGCGTAAAAGAACCACCAAACGACAGCCAGGAATACAAGAATTAACAACAGGCATAACAGCGGCATGGATGCGTCGGAGGCGCCAGGACAAGGACACACAGACAACCGACTACGAGGCCAAGCGGTCGACAAGCGAATATGTCATGCTTGTTGGTCTGCAAGATAGACTCTATGTATGTATATAGAGGAGCTTCAATTGGCAATGTGGGCACAAGGGTGTGCACATTGCTGATAATGCCAAAGCTATGCGAAATTTCAAAAGCGTTGCGGATAAATGCTGGGAAGCGTTGCAAATGGGAAGTGTGCACAGTCTGATATGGCTGGCACATAGCTGACAGTCACATTAAATGTGGCAATCGCAATGCTTAAGGAGACAAACCAAACAAAAAAAAAACAAAAAAACAGAGCAGGAATTAGGTCGAAATGGTAGTAGGAATTAGTAGGAGCAAACACTTTGGCAGCGCCTGCATTTTGCATGAACATTTTGGCTAAAGTCGCTCGCTTTTGGAGTGGTTTCGAAACGCTTTGCGCAAACATGCCAGGACATATTTGCAATATCGTTCGCCCTCTTTCTACTTACCAATGTAGATGTGTGTATGTCTAAAAACCACTGCTAGCGATTATGGCCACCAAGGATGCATAAAAACTGCAAAAACAACAAAATTACCAACATCCAAACGACTAGTCGTGAACGCTGGTTGTACTGCTTGTCTGTCGAGCAAGCTCTATTTGAGCTTGTAATTTTAGTTTATTTTTTTTTTTTTGGTTTGCTTATTGCAAATGGGAACTCAACATTTTCAGTAACATTTTATGAAAATAAATGTGCGGTTTTTGGGTAAAAAGTTGAGCGACGTCAACATTTTACCGAAAAGTTTTTTACTAATTATTTAAGTTGAAGAGTAGTATTTATGTGTAAGTGATTAAAGGCGCCAAAATGGTAGCTGAGTACTTTTGAAAGTCATAAAATAATTAAATTATTACGCAGTTAACTTTTATACAAAATATGTAATACAAATGATATTTGCAATACTTCGGGAATTAACCAAGAGTTGACATATCATAAAAAAAAAACAAATTTACTTAGTTCGCAGTGCAGAATTTTAAATTACCAGCATAAGTATGTATACAAAAATAAATTCAATATAAAATAGGTACGCCAATAATGCCGGAAAATGTTTATACGGAGATTACAGGTGTTTTTTTTTTTAATTAATCTTCGAATTCGGAGTTTCGAGATTCGGTTTATGTCACAACATTTTCATTACGAATGAAAAGTCAATAATACAATCATTTAATCCACATTTAATCATTTTAGTTTAGAACTTTTCTTTTAAGCATACATATATATAATATTATTACATATAAAGTATTACATATAAGCTTTTAAGTGACTTCTTATGTGTTTCTCTCCCAATTCGTAGTGGAGAGCAACTGAAAAAAATTATGTGTTATTAACTCAACTACATGTTTCGTTCGTAGCATTTGTGGCGCTGCTTCCTTAACATGGTTGCTCTGAAGTGAACTAGATACAAAAATTTCAGTACAACATAAGTTTTACTACATTACAATTATGTTCTGTATTGCAAATCTTTACAAAAGAAATATCAAAATGTAATATATTTTATTGGCTGACAACGGCATTCATTGTCGCGACAGCTGAATAACTTCGAAAATAGCAAGGCACGTCAAACAACTAGCAGCATCGAGAAAACAATTTGATTTTTATACCTTTCATGGAAATGGTTTGGTCCGAATTAGACTCATCAAAAAGTATACCGATATGATCAGGGTGGCGAGCTGAGTCGATTTAGCCAAGTCCGTCTGTGTGTCTGTTTCAGCGCAGACTAGTCCCTCAGCTTTTGAGCCATTTGAATGAAAATTGGCAGTCAGGTGTCTTTTTATAATTTATTAGACATTCGTCGGAACCGGCCAGAGCGGAAGACTATAAGGTATATACGAGCCGATTGTTCAAATATCATATTTTTCTTTATAACTTCTTCATTTAAGCTCTACAGAAGCAGTGAAAATCATGTACATAGATCAGAGATATATATTATATACAACTGATTGTTCAGATATTTCTTTTAGCACGAGAACACCTTGATTTAAACAACTTAAGTCTTGAAATTTGCACAAAGAATATCCATTATGAGAAGTAGTTTAGCAGTGAAAATAATTATTATCGGATAAATAGAACATTCAGCATTAAATTTTGTAAAGACTTGAAGTTTTCTACAAATATTAATTACAAGATGACCCGGTGAATCATCTATCATCTATCACCTATCCCCACAACATTAAAACTCTCCCTTCGGTAAAATGAACTCCCGCCAAGCAGAGTCCTTACGTCTGGTTTACTTTTGCCGTCAGATTGATCGATATGTCGCAAACCGATCGATATTTTCAGAACTCTCGGAACTTACAAAATAAAGTTGACCTACAATAAATTTATTTGATTTGTTGCATTTTATTTCGGAGGGATATGTTACAGTAACAACATATATCTATGTATACATATTTCACATTAACCCATACGCACACTCACACACGTTCAGCATACTTATCTCACACCGTTTTAATTTCGTTCGGTTATTAAACAAAACTTGCTAACAATTCAAATGAAAGACGTAAATATATTAACATGATGGTTTTCCGACACGCGAACACGTGACGTATTATTGTCCATGCGTGAAACAAGGAGCCTTCAACTTGATTCGGAAGTTGCAACGACTGACCTTGCGATTTATTTATGGTTAACGCAAAGGCCAGACGCACAAGGAATAGTAGCCGCTAAAGATCTAATGGTAAATCCAATTGAAATCATCGGTATACGCGGGATCAAGACATCCTCTCCTTTGTAATTTCCCTTGATGATCTTGGCCCGATGACGTTATTTATTAGCTTTTTCACAGCCAGTCTCGTTCCATTGCACAGTCGAGGTTGATTAATGTTACGTAACATTATTACGAGGTTGTTATTTTTAAATTATGAGGTCCTAATCCAGGCAATTCCAGTGAATTAAAAAACTGGGATAGTGTACTACGTCATCTTAATTTGTAAGAAAGCAACTCTTCTAGAAGAAAATTTTGAATATTCGTATTGAGATCATCGACAATGTTCTTTCACTAAGCCAATTAAATATGGTTGTTCAAGTGTTTTTTTAATGACTTGAAAAACTTCTGTTTTGAGTCGGTGAGGTGGTATCAACAGCGACCTTACCATTTCCAATAATTAATAACACAATAGCAGTTTGATATTGTTACAAAAAGACCCGCATGGTAGTTGTTAATGGGAGTGTCTTAACGTGCCGCCACAAATAAGATGATTTTAGGCATGCGATTAGTTCGTCAGCAACTGTCGATCGAGGAATAACTGGAAGAGTCTGACGAAAATCACCTGATAACAGACTAATGGCTCCACGAAGATCGTTTCAACGTTCTGTCCAGTGCCTCCAGTGACCTCTTGTGGGCCATCGTGCGTTCATCCCAAACGATCAATTTGCATATTTAAAGAATCTTCGCCATTTGCTGTTTTCGACGATGTGGCAAACTGGTGCTTCGTTGATTTGCATGTTTAGTAGTAGAATGTGCAGTTCGTCCACCTTCTAATAATGTTGCAGCTATTTCAGATGAAGCCAACGCTAAAGCTACTTCATTTTGCGATCTGATCTTTGCCAATAACAATAAAATTAGATATGTATGTTTTTCCAGCATATCAATGGTTTACAGCTTCTATTAAAGTATCATACGCAATCCTTTGTTGTGCATTCAATTGCGGAACATCTGAACGATCTGTTTCAGTCAATACTTCAGTATCGTACTGTTGTTCTCTTTGTAACTCGTGGTTAAATGCATCGCGCATGGGACCATTTGGAGCTGTCATGCCCAAACACGAGAAACCTTTTTTTTACCATCAATAAACACATATCTTCTATATATCAAAATCATGAATTGTGACTTTTATAGCATTGAAAATCATTACGTATGGCTCTAATTCAATTCTACCATTCATGAAAGGTATGAAATCTTCGGTATAGCAGAAGACAGCTTTTTTTTACTTGTTTTATTTTAATTTTGATTGGCAAATTTTGTATTTCGTTTAGAAAAGGTTACTTTCGGTACAATGGAAGGCGAATTTAATTAGGTAGCGGCAACCGTATAAAAGTAAAAAATCCTACATGTCTTTTTTTGCTATTTGATGAACGTCTTCTAAAGTTCCATTAGAAGGAGCTGCCTTCCCAACACCACCCTATTGAATTCGCCTTGGTAACTTTGTAACTTTTGCTTATCAAAGCGAAAAACAAATACATGGAAAATTAACTGGAACAAATATTTTTTTATTACTATATAAACGAACGATATTTAATGAATGTGCCATAGAACCGAATTTCATTACCAGCTACGCCTATTTCATTTGGGTGGGAGGATATTGCGCATGTAAGGATGAATCGATACAAGTAAGTTCAAAGCAGGCTGTAACAAGTAAGGGAAAATACGTCATTTGCACCGATAGCATGTCATCTATCAACTCGCTTCAAAACCTGCGCAACAAAGAGCCACTAGTCGAAAACACCAGAGATATGCTAATAAAACATATCTCAAAAATAAAAGTCATGTGGATACCCGGCCACTGCGGCATAAAAGGGAACGAACACGCTGACACCGTGGCCAAAGGAGTTTACAAATCCCCCTCCATACACTTTGTATCCTTCGTTAAATCGGACATTATTCGGCAAGTAAAAAATTACATGAGAGAATTAACGATGAAAAACTGGCAAATGTATCATCATAGCTACAAGCTATATAACAACAATTGCTGCAAGCCACCTTTCCCTGCATCTTCAACAGCTGACCAATTAAAAATTTTCACCAGGCTGAGAATGGGTCACACGAAAATTACACACGAACATCTGCTGAAAGGTGAACCTAGCCCAACCTGCTCTGCGTGCAACTGCCCACTCTCCATAAACCACATTCTTGAATCTTGTTCAAAATACGAAAACGCTAGAACTAACATTTTTAATAACCAAAAACCTACAAATCTGTTCAAAACTTTCAATGTTGAAAACATAGACACTATTTACAAATATATTTACCAATGTAAACTTTTACACCAAGTATAATATAGCTTGTACATACAAACTTAATTTAGTCTTATTCTAAGGATATTTTATATTCACTATAAACTCTTTTAGTTATAAGTCAGGCCGATAGCCTATGTTGCTAGTTGCCTTAATATTGTTATGTAATTATTTATAATTATATTTCATTTAAATAATAATAATAATAATAAAAGTTCAAGTACATACTCTATACTTATCTCAATTTACCAAGTATTTTTGTACTCGATATATTTTACTGCGATCCAAGTAGGTATCGTAAAAAAAATATATGTATCGGAATCTGAAGAAGTATGTTGTCCTGTAAATCAGTATGATATGTATTTGTTAACACCATCAACATTTGGTTATAGGACCTTGATAGATACAAGTACTAGTACTGATTTGAGTAATACCTTGATGGTATCGTTTTATCCCTAAGTAACATTTTTAAAAAGTGTGCTCAAAAGTAGATAATTGTTATTAAAAAAATTACTAAAAATGTCTTTAATTATTTTACACTTACAACTTAAGTGTTTTTTTAGCTTTTACACTATTACGTATTTAAGTTATGATCAAAATGTTTCTTACTCTACGACTGCATACTTTATCCATGACGGCATGATCAAGAAAAATCCAGTGATTCATGGACAACCTTCATGGAATTGATCACTAAGTCCGACACGTTCGCTTTTAAATTCTGCCAACAGCCCTAAACGGTTCTTCTGGAAAATGATTCATTACTTAAAGAAAACGAAATTATCGTACAAAAATTTGCAGGATTAACTTCCATGATATCTAAAATTTGTTTTAAAAGCCTTTTTATTTAACTTAGAATAATTTTATCTGATAATGTTGTTTACCTAAACATGTAACAAAACTGATAAACTTTCCAAATATTTCTTTTTAAATAAAATTTAAATTTAAATAGTCAATTTGTGGAAACCTTTTAGTTTAGTTGCGGTACATATGGTTGAAAAAACTTTAGATATGTATATGTATGTATTATTCGATTACGACAATTTATATATCAGGTGATCACAATGATGTTTGTAACTACTAGTTAAGCAATGTAGTACATTTGCTAAGCTCATTGATCACATAATTTATTCAAAGTTGTTTGACCACGTTGTTTGACCAACTGCCAACATGGATTTATTCCTAAGAGATCAACTTGTACCAATCTAGTCCTACTGACTAATAATATAATAAAAGCTTTTAATAATCATGCGCAACTCGAGGTTATATAAACGGACTTCTCCCACGCTTGCGAGTTTCGGTATTAGTGTTATTTCTTTGCAAGCTTCGTAACACAGAGTAAGTTGCTTGTAAGGATCGAAGCAACATTGTCTGCAGATTGATATGAATACGCTAGCTCAGTGGTGCTCCTTAGACTATTTATATCTTATATATTTTTTGTTTTTTAATTTATTTTTTTTTAATTCACATGTGTGTACAGTAAGACATGAAGTCTTTTCAGTGTACATATTTGAACGTTAATTTACAAACATTTATTTTCAATTTTCAATTAACTATGTTTTCAAAACTAAAGTTGACATTAGCTAATATATAAGAAAGTAATGTCCTTATACTATAGAAGAGGCAAAGGAAAAGAGTTGAAAGAGTATTACATGAACAGATATGTAACGGCCGTTTTGAAGCATCTCCTTGATTTAATACATTTAATTGATAAGGGTAAGAAATTCCACAGCCTGGTGGCACTAACAAAAAACAATCTGGAAGCCGTTAAAGTTTTTCACTTTGAAATAACAATATTATGTGTGCGAGCCGACTGAACAAAGTTTAATTTTTGAAACAAGTAGCGAGTCAGATGATAACTAATTATCTTGAAAAGGAATAAAATATTTCGAACATTAAGGTAATTTTCCAGACTAAAACCTTAAATACATTTTGTATAAAACGAAATGTTATCAAACTTTCGCTTGAAATAAATAAACCTTGCGGCATTGTTAAAATTTTTAGATTCGCTTTTAATATACCCCTTCAAAGTAAGATATATGAGGGACAATTAGGGCCTGTACGAGTCTATGTTTTGTGTTGATGGGTAGACAGTAACATGTTTGCCACAGATTTCTTAAGATGTAAGATATCTTCGATATGATATAATTAGTGTGGTTTTTGCAGCTTAAACGGGAATTTATTTTAAATCCAAGACTAGTCACAACGGATTGAAGTTTGATCTATGTATGTATAGTTCAGCACAATTGGCGACAAACCACACAGGTCAAAAGAGTCGTGCGCTATTGATAGTGCCTGCGTTTTACCTGCGTTCAAGCAAAGGTCATTTGTTTTGGCTATCGTTTAACCCGAATAATAAGTCTTCCCCAAGACCAATAGGTCATGAGTAGTCTAATCTATATACATATGTATGTATATAAAACAGGATGTGTGTATGTATGTAACGTATGGACTCTGAAACGGCTGAGCCGATTTTTAATAAAATTTTCAGGGAATCTTCAGAATATTCAGGGGGGTGACTGTGGAGTCTGATTTTTGATTTTCGGTCTGCGGGCGGAGGGGCGTGGCAAAATCCAATTTTCATATTGCACCACCAATGATATATACATACATATTTAAATTTTTTTTGCTTCTTTTTATTTTATTTTATTTTTTTGAAAGCCGTTGTCGTGTTTTTCAAAACGAGATATCAAACTCTTAAATCGGTTATGTAGTTCCGAAAATATTTACAAAAACCTATGTTATTAAAGATCCAATATCAAAATTTTAAAACTTTCGAAATGTTGCATTCAAAAATCCGAGTTTTCGGTTTATTTACAAAATATTCTAGATAGGTTTTAGTAAGAAAAAGAAAAATGTCTCTGCGAAAAATTTATCAAATAGGCGACGCTGGAGTCAAGTTATTTATAAAAGACGTGGTTCTGAACCGACTTTGATGAAATTCATGTTGTATTCTATTATTTGCTTCGTAGCGCTGGAGCCGAGATATACAGAAAAATATACACCTTAACTGCGACGACGAAATATTTAACTGGGAAAATCTGCTATAACTATAAAGAAAAGTAGGAAGCTACGAAAACAAATGCAAAATTTAGGTGACCGTTTCATTCTCAACATTATATACGTGTACAACAGAGTTCAAAAAGTATTTCATATACTACTAATAAATTTGAGGCGGGACGAAGTTCGCCAGGTCTTCTAATAGTAGATAAATGTTGTGTAGTATCGTTTTCGCGAAAATCAACTGAAAACATCCTCTTTAACTATACGCTTGATGGTATCGTTATTTCAAGAAGAAATTAAATTAAAGACTTGGGAGTCATTTCTGATTCCAAAAATACATTTGTGAAGCATACCGACTTCATGGTATCGCTATGCATAAATAATTCTGGCAAGGTTACCTTCCTTCCTATATTGGTAGACGGTAATTCCTAGGTTTACAGTCCTTATAGGAAAGGACAAACTATTTCTTAATTATATTCATTTATAATATTTTTAATAATAATAGAAAATTGTGCAAAAAGGTATACTCAAATATGAAAAATTCCTTCGAATAAGCCACATTTTTTTATTACCTATTTTTTCTCACTTTATTAGCTAAGCTAGAAATAACATTTTTATTGGCTAACCATTACCTAAAGCAATAATAATAGTAATAATATGTGTGCCCATCAAATAAATAATAATAAAATTTTACTACAAATACCTCTGTGATATTATGTACATAAAAAAAAACATATTGAAATAAGAAAATCACTTAAGATTAAGGCAACGCACGCACCTTTGCTTAGCAATCTAATTCGGACAAAAAATTCGCACACATATGCCACATACATATGTATGTATGTATGTACTAGGAATGTCAATCGCGGTCAATATCTCGGTCTTTTTTAACCCCAAAATATCCCGGGATTAGCCTATTCAATTCCCGGCATTGTTGAAACAATAAATTTAATTTATAAAATTTGTATCATAAGTGTCTTCCGCTCAAGGGCGAAACAAAGCATTATTTGTAACAGTATTTGATAAATCAGCTCCGTCAAAGTTACTCCTAATTAATACCGTTAATGTATATAATATTAAATACGACTTTTCTAAAGCTCCTAATTTTACTGCCATTAAAAAGAAGCGGGAGAATATCCTTCTTGATTTAGAAAACGAGCCTTACTATGAAAGCGATGTTACAAACACAAACAATGAGGTGGTTGAGGTGGATAAGGCAGTAAGTCTCAAAGATAAATTTCATTGAGTTTTAACGAGCGAGTGTCCAACAATAGAATGACATACTATTTATCAGAAGGTGTGGTAAAAGGTTGGATGATAACACACTTAATGATTTAATTTCGTTAAGAGCGCATTTTGATCAAAAGAAGTAATATTTATGCCCGCTTAAAATGGAATGGGCACTGCATTTAATTTTTACTTGATTTTTGTATTATATTTACTGTACTGATTATGTGTTCTTCTTAGTTTATTAAACATATACAAATATTGAATAGTTTATAATTTGTCAATAAAATTGTATAGAAGTAATTAAGCAAAGATAAACCATTTTATTTTTGATTATAATACATAAAACTTGGTAAATTTTCAATGATTTATCAATAATCAGAATCGGGCTGTTAATATTGATCTCAAACAGTGATTAAAAATAATTTTACTGTATATGCATTTTCTGCTGCACCAAACATGTACATACTCGTCAATTTGTATTTGAAGAATAAATTATTTTGTATGTTGGTCAAATTTGACGTTTATTTTTTTTGAATTGAAAACACCAATAAATATTTATATACTGGAATTACAACAAAGTGTTCTTCTTTGTTATACTCGTATTAATGATATTTTGATTACTACTATAATAGGACGATTACAGACGTGTTACATTTTTTTGACAAAATAAAAATTCCGAATCAAAACTTCCTGAAATTCGGGATCGCGGGATAGCCCCGGGATTATTTTTTTTAGATCTCGAAAATCTTGGGGACAATAAAATGTCAAAAATTGACATCCCTAGTATGTACATATGTATTCACATACAAACGAACAAAAATTTTCCATGCGCTTATGTTTATTATAATGCGGCAAGTGGCCAACGCGTTCGCTATGTCTCAAATAAAATTCCAATTTTATTTTTACGCTACCAAACATACTTTTAGATGTATTACCAAAGCATAAAAGAAAATGGTCATTTGGATTAAAGCACAATTTATCAAGTATATACGAGTAAGTTAGTATGCCGATTGGTGGGAAATGGCAAATAAAGGCGCTATATAGAATTTTTGTTATTTAAATTTTGTTTGAAAATTAAGCAAAAAGTAAAGTTCTACTGTTGTGAATTTTGTCGTAGTGCTAATTTTTGTTAAAAATAATAATTTATCTGATCCTGCAAAATTACTCATAATTTCTATTAGATTTGTTGTGAGCTTAGACTGAGGTATATTATTTGCAAAAGAGATTACCCGTGGTAGTGTAACTTTGTAACTTTCAATTAACAGATGCAAAGACAGATCTTTAGGCGACAGGATATACTTCGTTCTGCCCTCATCCACCTCCAATGCCCAAAGTACTATACAGTGCGTTACAAGTTTCAAGAATTTTATGTCCAAACGAGGGCGGGTCAATAAGTCCGTTTGAAAAAAAAATTAAATTTATAAATTCATCAAATGCACACTTCTTTCGCCCAATTATGCATATTAAACATTTATTTCTTTTCTATTGTAAAATTTGTGGCAAACTGAAAAATTGTTAAAATTTTAAAATTTTCGAATTGGTAGGTTTTAAGTGGCTAACCGTTGAATTTTAACATTGTTTTTAATGTTGCATAGAACATAAAATCAATAACAATATAAAATTATAACAATAAGATTTAAGTTCACAACAAAGAAACGAGGGCGGGTAAATAAGTCCGTGACTTTTTGAATGAAACACAAGTTTTTGGAGAAACAAATATATTATTTTTCAACATAGTCTCCTGGGAGTTCTATACACCTTTTCTAACGTTTCTCCAGTTTTTTTAACCCTTCAAAAAAATAAGATTTGTCGAGGGCATCAAAATAGGCATTTGTTTGTGAGATGATTACAAATCTCTTTCCGCCGAGCCATTTCTTAAGATTTGGAAATAAGAAATAGTCACTTGGGGCTAAATCCGGAGAATAGGACGGATGAGGGAGTAATTCGTATCCCAATTCATGGATTTTTTCCATGGAAACTACACATGTGTGCGTTTGCGTTTGTGGTCTATTGTCAGCAAACGCGGCTCCCATCTTGCGGAAAGCTTCCTCATACCCAAGTGATAATTTAAAACTGAAACCACTGGGCCATGTGAGATGCCTAAGGCTTTCATAATCTCTCGCACTTTCAATCTCCGATCGGCCAACACCATGTCGTGAATTTTTCCAGAGACCTCAATTGGGCGTCCAGAACGTTCGGTATCTTCCGTGCTTGTACGGCCACAACGAAATTCGTTAAACCACTTTTTTTCATTGAAATTGATGGTGAAGAGTCTGCATGGTATTTATCAAGCTTAGATTCAGTTTGAGTGATGGTCTTTTTCCGCAAAAAATAATGCTTAATAATCACACCAAATTCAATTTTTTTCATTTTCTCCTCAAATCACGCGGTAGTCTGCTATGAATGGCTGTGAAACATAAACTAAATGCCGCAGTTTGTTGAATTTTATTTTACAGACCTAATTTTCAGCAGGAAAAGTTTTACAGTTTCAAAGCTCCAGATGAGGGACCATCTTATTGTAATTTCTGCAGCTTATATAACGTCTGCAGAATTATATTCGTAGACGCCTCATCCTTTTTCAGGAATACACATTAAACGAACGTTTACGATCCCGTCTGGGCCAAGTTTGGCTAGAGGTCTTACAGGTCAAACCTTGCTCCCAGCTATTATTTTCACGAGCATAAACCAATTATTTTAAAAGCAGCTTGCAAGTACCGAAGGGCATACCGGAATAATCTGATTGGTTGTTCCCTCGAACGCAAGTTCGTCAGCTAAAATATAATACAGTAGTCTGGCAACCGAAAGTAACAGTTTAGAGCTAAGTTTCGTGAGAAAACCCCTTCTCCCACTTTGCCATTCATTTTCGAACCATTTGTAATGACCGCGAAACTTCCAGGTGAAGTGTTAAAATGTCTTCGTCACTTTTCCCTACGTGGGATTTTTATGACGAAATTTCTGTGCAGGACCATAGCCTCAGTGCAGCGGTCTAGATATGTATTCCGTAGGAAATCTATATTGACATGTCTCTCTTAACCGAAGCGCCGCAAGAGCCTTCACTTTCTGACACATTAACTCTAGTATGTAGTATAAGGTTCAGAAAAACATTAAAGGTATCGTTTGATGTTGTATGGTTCGCTCCGCTAATGCAGGTCATACTTACCCTCTACCCTTTGCTAAGAAAATTTAGATGTGGCACCCTGCTTAATGGCAGGCAAGCATATAATAACTCCATAGAGGAAAATCGCTTTCACCAATCGGCAATGGTTCTTTTGAAAGAATAAAGCGCCACAGAAGCCTTCTCGCGCTGCCGGTCCCATGTTATTCCTCCAACTCAATTTCATATCAGAAACATGATTTTATTTTGTATATTGTAGGAACTCGTAGATATGTAAGTGATAAGTAAAAAATGCTATATAAAATTTAAAATTCTCACGTTTCTTTTTCCCGAAGTTCAAAGTCTTATTACTTTTATAATAATCCAATTACGCATATTCCAATGACACAGACATGCCTTAAAACATTAGATGAGAGCTAATGAGGGACAATTTGAATTACTGTAGATAAATATGTGTATCACATAGAAAGAAAGACATCGGGAGAATATTACAAATTTAGATGAATCTCGTTTCCATTTCTCGCACATACGAAAATATATGTGCTTTTAGAGTATCCGTATGGCCGATAACGTTTTTTCTCTAAAATTAATTTATTTAAGTGTAAGCCCAGAGATAAAACGATACCATCAAAGTATTACTCAAATAAATACTTGTACTTGTATCAAACAAGGTGTCAATACCGATACGAGAAGTAGTAGGTGAGTTCGAGGTTCGAATTTCGGCCAGGACAAGTAAAATCTAAATCATAGAAGGAGTTTTATTCTAATTGCGGTCACTTCACGGCAGGCAATGAGAAACCTAACAGGGTATTTCTGAAAAAGCTTCTACCATTTGTGGTAGAATATGCACCCCCCACACCACAAATGGTTGGAGAAGCTCGGGCAAGCACTGAGCTATACATATGTAAGTGTTAGCGTAAAATTATTATTATTATTATTAGTATGATTTCGCATATTTTTTAAAATTATACTACTTGGTTTAAAAAAAAATATGCATTTTTTAATCAATAGAATACATTTTTACAAGATTAAAAAATAAAGTTTTTTTATATTTCACAAATACTTCAACTTTTCCATCTGGGTTCTTGAAAGGTAGTTTCGAGATTTCTATATAAACGTGCCTGTTATTTGAGAAAAAACTCTCGCAGAGGAGACACAACCAAACAACCGATAAGTATAGACGGGTTCTAAAATTTTTGACCGCTGAGCTTTGCTTAGGCCGAGCTGGCGGTCGTACGAACAAGATGAATACAACAAACAAACAACAACAACAACAACAACAACAGCAACAACAACAACAAAAACAACAACAGCAAAAGCAGCATAACAGCAAGCTTCAGCAAGCGCATAGTGCCAGCAGCGGTGTTCCTACGGCGGGCAGCAGCGCGAACGTGCCTCAGGCGGTAACGAGAAGAGGCAGCTTCATGGAGCGCCTAACAGATCAGGAGGCTGCCCTATTCATTGAGCATGCAAGAGACGATGATGAGGCACCTAGAACCAGCGCATGCAAGCGCAAGGAAACTGCTCTGAGCGGAGGTAAGGAAAGGTGTGAAGGTGAGTCAACCGGTGTGAACCTAACCGCCGGAGTAGATCGGTCGCAAAGCCGACCCGGCACTTTCTGCTCTTCTAATTTCAGAGAGAGCGAAGCGAGAGAGAGCCCTAGCAGACAATGTGCACCCAGCAGGCACCGCCCGGACCGCAACCGGTCAAAAAGCCGGCGTAGGTCCAGGAGTGAGTTGCGCTCGGGTAGCGATCAGCGGCAGAAATCGCCAGGCAGGTGGGAGAGGTCACGCAGCCGTTCTGGCTCGCGGACATCCCAAGCAGCAGGGTGGCAGCAGCAGAGGAGAAAGCACCGAAAGGCGAGACTACCTCCACTTCCCCCCCGGGGCCAACCGGGGGCCCTCGATGACCGTAACCGCAAGAGGTTGAGCGGGGCCGGGGCGAAGTGGTACATCCGCTATCTTCAGCAGGGGAAAACCCCAGAAGAAGCTCGGGCCATGGCAGGTGTTCGGATGGAGGTCGAAAAAGAAGAGCGAGAGCGCAGGGACCGCAAGCGCACGCGAAAGCCACCCGTGCACGCCACTCCAGCTACTCGGCAGCCCTGAGGGGCATCCGGGTGGCTGTGCTGCCGAGAGATTACCCAGCGGCGGCCCTCAACTCAGACGACCTCACAAAGCTGCAGGACGCCATTGTGCACGAAGTCTTTAAGGGAGCGTCCTTTCCCTTATCAGTCTACGGGGTGTATTTCCGGTCGGGAATGCTCCTCGTGGACTGTAAGGATGACAGGACGGTTGGTTGGCTAACCGAGAAAGCCGGCGAACTAGAAAGGTGGAAGGGGCCGATGATGTGCCGATGAAACAGCGGAGTGTGCGCTTCAGCTGCTGAAGACCCAAAACGAGGGCATTCACTCCTCAGTATGGAGGGTCATTTCCAGCAGCTCCGAAGACGGCGGGCTGAGACTAAATTTGGGAATAGACGATGGGTCTTACCTTGCCATCAAAAGAGCAGGCTTCATCCTGCACTACAGGTTCGGCATGGTTGTGGTGAGGCCGTGGAGGAGAGAACCTCCCGGCAACAAAGAGCCTAAAGCCCAGGGTTCCTTGGACTCAGGTGCCAAGGGCGTTGCCGTTCCTCCCGCGAATGTGCCCCCTGCAAACGCGCCAGTGCAAGGCACCCAGTCGTCTGCCCAGCCAAGTCCAAAGGATGCAGCCAAAGACAGCAGCCGGGAATTAAACATTCCCGATTCCGAGGAGCTCCTAGAGGAGCTTGATCTGAGGCGACTCGAGCTGGACGGGGTCAGCGAGGGCGATATACTGCTCTCGGACCTCGAGGAGCCAGTGCTATGAGCAATGCAGCGTTGTCAGTAGCCCAGGTCAACCTCCACCACGCAGTGGCCGCTTCGGCAGTCATCGCAAGGAGGTTTACTACGGACGACCTGGGCATTATACTGATACAAGAGCCGTGGGTCTTCAGGGGCCAGGTAAGAGGCCTGAACCACAGGAGTAACAAGGTAATTTGGGATATCTCCTGTGACAGGCCAAGAGCATGTGTAGTGCAAAAGTACAACATTAAACACTTCTGCATTACAGAGTTTTTAACACAAGACCTGGTGGCGGTGCAGGCGACGGTGATGGTAGGCGAACAGACTACGGACGTCGTCTTCGCTGCTGCATATTGCCCTTGGGATGACACCAACGTGCCTCCCCTTGAAGTACAGCAGCTGGTGGGGCACTGCAGACGCAGAAGGCTTCCGCTAATTCTTAGCTGCGATGCGAACGCCCACAACGTGGAGTGGGGCAGCACAGATACCAACCCCCGCGGTGAGTGCCTCTTAGAGTATATATTAAGCGAGAACTTAGGTATCCACAACGTTGGACATACTCCAACGTTTGTGACCAGAGTAAGACAAGAAGTACTGGATGTCACCCTTGGCAACGATTTGGCCAATCCTTTGATTTCGGGGTGGCGGGTCTCATCGGAACCCTCCCTCTCGGATCACAGTATCATCCAATTCGAGCTAAGAGCGAGGACCAAGGTAGAAGCAATCAGACGCAACCCCAGAAGAACAAACTGGGCTTTGTATCACGAGCATTTAGAATCGAACCTAGCAAACATTGAGCGTAACAATAAGAGAACAAGCTGTATGGAGTTAGAAAGCAGGGTCGGTGGTCTGAACAGCGCCATTACGGACGCCTTTCACTCTAGCTGTCCCGAGACGAGGCCGGGAGGTAAAACCCAACCTGGCTGGTGGTCTCGGGAGCTCTCGGCGCTCCGCAAGGAAGTGCGAAGGCTTTACAACAGAGCCAGGCGCACGGGACGCTGGGAAGAGTATTCGACATGCCTAACGAAGTACAGCAAAGAAATCAGAAAATCCAAGCCTAGCAGTTTCAGGAAATTCTGTGAGAGCATTAGCTCGACTCCTGCGGCTGCCAGGCTGCATAGAGCCTTAGCAAGGGACAATCCTGGGACTATAATGGCCATCAAAAGGTCCGACGGGTCCTACACTGGTAACGAGAGAGAAAGGGCCCTCGCTCTACTCTCGGCCCACTTCGCTGGTGCTGTCGGAATCCCACCCGCGGCTGGACACTGTGAGTCGCGTCCAAGTTCGGCCGATTGGAAAGTAGCCAGGAGTCTGTTTACGTACAACTCGGTCGGGGGGTAGACGGCATCAGCCCGGTGCTGCTGAAGCGGGGCGGAAAACTGCTTCTTCCCTACCTCGTAAGAATAATGAGAGATGGCCTAGCGCTGGCACACATTCCAGCGGTATGGCAAAGAGCTAGGGTAGTTTTCATACCGAAAGTGGGCAGAAGGGACATGTCCTCAGCGAAATCTTTCAGGCCGATCAGTCTTACCTCCTTCATGTTGAAGGCTATGGAGAAGGTGATTGACCTGGAAATAAGAGCCAACGTTCTCGGGGATGCACCGTTACATCCGGATCAACATGCCTACAGAGTCGGCCGCTCGACGGAAACGGCTTTGTATGCATTGTCCACGGATATTCGGGACGCTTTGGAGAACGGAGAAACAGTGCTCTGTGCCTTCCTCGATATCGAAGGGGCCTTCGACAACACCTCGCATGCAGTGGTGAACAGAGCCTTGGAGTAAAGGGGAGTGCAGCCCACTATTCGTAACTGGATAAATAGGCTGCTAGATACCAGAATAGCCGAAGTTGATACTGGCGAAGATACAGTTCAGCTACAGACGACCAAAGGATGCCCACAGGGCGGGGTACTATCCCCGCTTCTGTGGAGCCTAGTGGTGGATGACCTCCTGCATATTCTCACCAGTAATGGAATCCGCTGTCAAGGATACGCGGATGACATAGTGATAATTGCAAGGGGTAAATTCGTGAGAACCCTCTTTGACATAGTGCAAAGAGGACTGAACCTGGCAAGGAAATGGTGCTTGGAGGTAGGACTGAATATCAATCCTGCCAAAACGGCCATAGTTCCCTTTACCAGAAAGAGAAAATTACTAGGTAGTAGAGTTATAGCTCTGGGGGGGTCGCGGTCGAGGTCACCACGGAAGTGAAATATCTGGGTCTCATCCTAGATTCTAAGCTTCTGTGGAAGGCTCATGTCGATGCTGCCGTCTCCAGGGCTAGGAGAGCATTAATGGTGTGCAGACGACTCGCAGGAAAGTCCTGGGGCTGCAGCCCTAGAATACTGCGGTGGATGTACATCATGATAGTGAGACCCATGGTCACCTATGGCGCAGTGGCTTGGGGATCCAGAAGTGCCCTGACCTCGGTTAGGCAATCTTTTACCAGGCTACAGCGCTTGGCGGGCGTGTGCATTACCGGAGCTATGCGCACGTGCCCGAGAGCTGCGCTGGAGGTGATTCTGAAACTTGAGCCGCTGCACGTCACCATCGACCATGTGGCTAAGCGAACCCTGATGAACTTCTCAAAAGAAGGTTTCGGCAGGGGTAAGTTGATGTCGTCCAAAGCAAGGGACAGACTAGAACCTCAGCTGCCTCTCTTGGGCTTCCCCAGAGATGAGATTCATAAAAAGATGAGGTTTGACAGAAAGTTTGGAGTGGAAATATAAAGCAAGGCTACCTGGACAGCCACGTCCAGAGAAGCACCCTACAATGGTACACTGATGGCTCCAGGACCCCCGAAGGTATTGGAACGGGCGTCCATGGCCCCAGATCCAGCATCTCGGTTCCATTGGGGGCCTACCCAAGCATCTTCCAAGCGGAGGTCTTTGCCATCAGTGAATGCGCTGAGATTTACCTGAGAAGAAATTACCGCGGTGAGACCATTCTCATATCAAGCGACAGCCAGGCCGCGCTCAAAGCCCTCTCCTCCTATGAAATAAAATCATCATTGGTAATGGAGTGCTTTGAGAGACTGAATGCCCTGGCGGAGAGGAACCAAATCCAACTCCTCTGGGTACCAGGACATAGAGGGGTTGGTGGCAACGAAGAAGCCGATAGCCTAGCCAGGACAGCAGCCTCAGCTACTCCGGTTGGACCAGAGCCGATCCTGGCTGTAGGTCCCAGCACTGTGAGAGAAATGCTGAGGGATGAAACTAACAGACTGCGAAGCCAACAATGGCGCAATATAGCAGGCCTTAGACAGGCAAAGTCTCTCCTTGGGGGATACAATATGAAAAGGCACAGGTTGCTGATGAGCCTCCCCAAGGAGAAACTAAGAATCATGACAGGAATTCTGACGGGTCATTGCAGATTAAGGGGCCACCTACACAAGCTAGGGATCTGGTCAAGCGACCTCTGTCGCTTCTGTGACTTAGAAACAGAAACCCCGCAGCATCTACTCATGGAGTGCGTTGCTGTGGCGCGCAGAAGAGGCACGGCCTTTGGACGGCCGTGGCCGGATGAGCAACACTTACACTCATTACCCCCGACAACCATACTAGGCTTTCTAGAGGTGCTGGGGCTTATGGAAGTACTGTGATATGAGCCGTAGAGGGCACAATAGACCCATCGGTCGCAGTGCATTCCTCTCATTTATAATCTAATCTAATCTAATAGACGGGTTCGATATAAATACTTATACATACACAAGTACGAGCTTATTGCAATACGTTAGTCGACTTCTTGTAATTTATCACCTAACTAAATATAAATTAACTACAATTTAATGCAGAACTTCCCCAAAATGGAAGCATTTTTTTCTATGCATTGACTTTTATGTTTTTGACAATTTCGTACTTTTTAACTTTAGATTTGTTTTACATTTGTTTCCATATGTTTGTGTATATTGTTACATATGAATAAGAAAACTATTAGCTAACTTATATTCAACTAACTTAAATTAATTTGAAAAGTCATGCAGAGTGGAACACTTGACTACCGCCTAGGACATCGCCATGTTAAAATAGTCAGTTGGCTCAATTAGAAACAACCCAAGCATCAACGCCTACTTGTTGCGAAATAGTAGTTTTAAAGGTATAAAAAGTTTGCTGAGTTGCCGCCAGGGTAGTTCAAAATAAGAGTAAAACAAATGTGCAACAAGCAAGCTTCCATCTACTTCCTGCTATTATTTGTAGGGTTTTTTCTTAACTACTGCAGCAATTTGTATGCCGCCCACTGATTTTGCCTATTCGACATGCTAGCTGATTATCTATATTTTTTTTCGTTGGGATTTAAGCGAAAATAGTTTTTTACATACATATGTACATGTTTACTTACACAAATATGAATGTGCATATATTTACTTTTTGTGGTTTTTCCTAGCATTATTGGTGTTTTATATACCTTATTCGCTGTTCGCTTACTTTGAGAAACTGTAGAGAATTTCTTTACGCTCATTTGCCAGCTTTATTTAATATTTGCGCAATATAAAACATTAATATGCATGCATACAGATGTGGAACACAAAAAATCAGTTATATAGTCAAATTACTGTGACAGTCGCACGGTAATATTTTAAATATTCAAATACTCGTATCTCTACATAATTATAGTGCCGGGCGCAATTGAACAACGGTCCTTTTTGATTTTCTGTACTGGTAGTTTTTCTTTTGTTTATTAAATACTAAAAAAGTAGCATTACTTATATCAATAACAACTTAAGTGCAAATTTCAAATTTTGTAAATAGTTTGTACGGGCAAAACCGAACTTGATGTAAGCCTCTTTTTTCAAAATTTTCATATAATCGGATTTCTTGATTTAAACAAAACCACATACCAAATTTGAGCACATTAGCTTTACTAGTTAAAGAAGTATCCAATTTTTACGGGTTTCAAAAACTTACGTCTGGTCCAATTTTAGTGATTTTAAAAATACTGCTTATTTAGACATAATAAAATATCTGTACTAAATATGGGCAAAATCGATAAAGGATTTCCAGAGATATATGTACATATGAACTCTAAAGTGGGCGGTACCATGTACCTTTTTCAAAATGTTCGTTTAAATGGATTTGTTGACTTAATTCCAATAGTTACTGAAGTACCAAATTTTCATAGTTTTGGAAAATTACCGTTATATGGACGACGGGCGAAATTTTCGTCCGATTTCAAGCATTTTCATAATCTCACCTAACTAGGTACAATCTAACATGTGTGCCAAGTTCAGACGAAATCGATAGAGTTCTTCCAGATATATACCTATGATCTCAAAAGTGGGCGGTAACACGCCCCTTTTCCAAAATTTTCATATAGTCGGATTTCTGGCTGTAATACAACACCACATACTAAACTCAAGATATTTCCCTTCAACATTTATTGAAATGTCCGATTTTTAGTGTTTTCGAAAATTACCGTTATATGGCAGGTGGGCGTGGTTATGGTCAGATTTTATGATAATTTTCGCTTAAATCGGCATAGTGTAATACGTATACCAAATTGGAACAAAATCGGGTGGGTGGTTCCAGAGATATACATATGAACTCATAAGTGAGCAGTGCCACGCCCCCTGTACAAAATTTGTATACTGTCAGATTTCCTGCTCGAATAAAACACTACATACCTAATTTGAGCAAATTAGCTTCCATAGCTACTGAAACATAGCAATTTTTGGATTTCCGACAATTGCCGTTATATAGGAGGTGGGCGTGGTTATTGTCCGATTTTGCCCATTTTAAATACCAACCTGCTCTGGGTCAAGGACAATCTACCTACCGAGTTTCATTGAGATATCTCAATTTTTACTCAAGTTATCGTCTGCACGGACGGACGGACGGACAGACAGTCAGGGCTAAATCGATTCCTCATTCTGATCATTTTGGTACATATATGTCTATATCTATCTTGATGCCGTTATGCTGTTACAAGCAACCGTTATGCGAACCAAGTTATAATACCCTTGTACACAAGTGCGCGGGTATAAAATATGCAAAATATTCTCCACAATTGCAAATAAAAATTGTAAAACTCAATATAAGCCTTTGACCCTTTGGTATTTGCTGTTTACTGCGCTATGAAATCAAAAATTTATTTAAAGGGCGCCGAAGGTATCACATGAAATATACATATATGGGAAACCAAAAAATCTTAGTCGAAAAGGTGAAGTAAAAATAAAAAATATAAAGTTGATTTGAGACAAAAAAAAAATAATAATATTGTTCTACATAAATTTAATATAATTTCCAAGGCGAATTCATTGAAGCTGGTATACTCTAGATATAAGTAAAAATTGTTGTGTATGTTGCGGTGAAAATATCAGAGAAACTTAAAAAACTAAACATAAACGAATGGGCGGAGCATTCTACAACTCTACAAGTAATCTCCTTTCATCCCCCTCTAATTTTCGCACTGTCTCCTTCAGTTTTGACAGTGTAATTTTAATGACTGACCTGTACGAACGACATAAGATTAAAATAAAACAAGTAAGGAAAGCTAAATTCGGGCGAAACCAAATTTTATATACCCCCGCCCATAATTTCATAACAACCCCATTTCTTTGCTTAAAATCGCAGCTTGTATTAAACTTTACTTAATTTCTTGCAATAAATACTGAAAAACGTAGTTTTTTGCATTTTTCAAAATTTCCGTTATATGGAAGTTGGGCGTGCTTATGGTCCGATTTCAAAAATTATTGAGAGTAATGCTAATGGTATCAAGGAAAATATGTTCACCAAATTTTGTGACGATACCTTACACCGTTATAGAGATACATACTTTTTTTCTTAAGTTGGCGTGGCAACACATATTTTTTAAAATTTCATAAATACCTAGTTCAAAATCGCTGCAAATACCAAATTTCACCCAATTCGCTGTAATATGTACATAGATACCGAAAAAACGGAGTTTTTTTACTTTTCAAAAACTTCCGTTATATGGAACTTGGTCTATCTTGACCATTTTCAATACCAACCTAGCATGTCCAAAGAGCAATATATGTACCAAATATCATTGAATATCGCAATTTTTACTCAAGTTATTGTAACCACGGACAGATAGTATATGTCTATATCTATCTCGATTATTTTTGCTGTTACAAACAACCGTTATGTGTACAAGTACGCTCGGTTATAAAAATAGGGTTATGTGAAGAAATTCCGGAGGCATTTCCTGTGCGGTGTTGCCGTGTTATCTCATGTTCATTCATAATTTTTTTTTAATTTATATATTAATCTTGCAGATTAGATTTATTTTATTGAATAATTATTACTGAAAACAAATTAAGCAATACTCAACTATCAAGCAAAACATGCATTTTATATTTTTGGAGTGAAAATTAATAAGATATGAAGAACGCAAATTGCCTACTAAAATTCTGATTCCCTCCATGGATTTCCATGCAAACCTACAGGTATTCCCATGCCAACCCTGCCTTGAAATCTATCGGTATGATTATTCAAAAACAAATTTGACGTTTTTCGCAAAAATTATTTTTGAACTTTTATCTACAGTTAGTAAAACACGTATTAGTACACCTTCTCATAAGAACAAGCAAATTATTGAATTTTTTCAAATGTATGTATGTATCTTATAACAATCCGTTAATAAATTTATTTCGTAGGAAAATCAATAATAGTAAGGTTCAATATCTAAAACGTAGAAAATAATGGATTGTACTTTATGTAAATAAATAAATCAACAGCACATACGTTTGTACATATAATTATCTGATCAGTCAGGGCATTTTAAAATCGTATTGCTTTCAAAATCAAAATTGATTCGAAATTCGCTGAAATCCTACATAAATTAATTTGTATGTACGTTTCAAAAATGATAACGGACCGCATCTGTGAAGTACTGACGGATATGAAGATATGATTCTGAAAGCCATCCGATTTAACATCATTCCTGATAAATTACTTTAAAATAGCAATCAACTAAATTTTACCTTGTAGCAACTGACTTAAACTAATTTAGGTGAAATCGCAGTCAAAAAATAAAAATTTTTCTTAAGGCAAGTTAAAACTTTCTGACACTACTTAATTGGGATATCTTTTTATTAGGGAAACAATTTACTTTAAAAATTAACTTAATTTTGACTACAGCCATTTGTAACATTTTTCATTGTGGGAACGTCGTATTCGTTAGCGTCCTCTCTTTTAAAAAATGACAAAAGGGAGTGTCGTGAAAGACACGAACCTTCTTACTTGACGGCACATTGCAAATGAAAAAGTATGCCTTCAAAATGCACAGTGAAGCAGTAAACGAGGTAATTCACATTTCGCACATCATTGCATTTACATATGAGTTTAACAAAATTTTTAAGCTTACATATTTCGATATCAACAAATTAAAATTCCTAAAAAAAACAATAAAATAAGACTTAAGAGTTAATTATATTTGAGTTTTAAATGTATAATGAATCTTGCTCTTTACCTCGGAAGTCAGTACAAATGTTAGCTACGTTTTTAAGACATTAATATTTCATGCAATTTTGTCAGAATTCAGTAATTTTAAATACAACCGTGCTCTGAAAATCAGGTGATCTCAGCTGTGAGTTATTTCGGGGAAAACAAGCTGATTGTTATCTTACTTATAGACCTGTACGATGGGGCGAAGTTACAAATTTTACACAAAATGAAAACGTCTTGATGATTTATAGCAAATATAAACAATTTAATTTCTTTGTAATATTATGTGTTGCTTGTCTTACAAATGGAGTTTTCCATCACGAACGAATTTCTAATTTTTTTCGAAGCGCGGGAATTTGTACATGGTATGTACAAGTATGTACATTTATATTAAAATTCAAATTTTGGTAAATGAGCTGTTTATTCTTTATTCACAAATAGTTAGATTTTAAAGGTCATTTCGGTTTTTTTTTTTTTTTTTTTGTTTTGGAACGAATTTTCGTCATCCCTTGTCAAGTTTGGTTTTTTTGTTGATTAAACCAAATACTGTTAACGTTTTATGCTAATTTTGCAACTTTGTGTCCACAGGCTAAAATAATATGCTTAGTATACGAAAAAAAAAGTAATCTAATATTTTTATGACTTTTTCGCTTTTATTGCTCCCTTTTCTAATAACATCTTTGAACTATTAACTGCATATAATATTCGGTATATTTTGCCTAGAAACAAACATTTGGACACGTGTTTGTATTTTATTGCGCAAACAGTTGGAAAATATTCATATTTAATAGTTTTTATAATTTTAATAATATCTTATTGTTTTTCTTTCATATTCAATGAATCGTATGCAATATTTCAGTTAAATTACATATATATGTATGTAGATGTGCCAGTGCGCTAAGCAGAGATTTAATGTTTTTCACACATGGCTGGAAGCAAATCACTTTTGAAAAGAAGAGAAAGCGCAAAAACAAAGATCGGTATATTTAATAAGACCTCGGAAAGAAAATATTGTATTTAGAAATATATGTACATACGTATGAAGATATGTATTAATCACTATTTATTTTATACTATTTTGTTGGCTCAGAAAGAGAGTGGTCATATAACGCATATTTAATTATAGCCATATGTATGTACATATATGTATAAGGAAATCATTATGCTAGAATTATGAGAATTTCTTAAAAACAATTTCACTTCAAACCAAATTTAACATATTAAGCATTTTATTTTGAAAACAACAAAAAATCTTGTACTAATTTATTTACATTTTAAAGCTTAGAAACCAAATTAAAGTACTGCCGCCCCCGCCCGGTAATTTTGCAGCGCCATCGACAGATATTGTGTTTCTGCGATAGGTCATTTCATCTCAAATCGTCCAGGCAGTTAGGATTAAGTCTTTTTCCAATATTTTTTTCTTTTTCGTCGTTGGGAATGTTTGAGAATTTGTCTGAAAACTCAATTTTCCTCTATAAAAACATGTGAAACATGATATATTTAAAAAAAAAATTTTTCGTCATTATAAAAAAAATCAAAAAATTTTTGACCTAAAAAATTTTGAATTGCATCATTTTTTTTCCTTCATATGTATATATATTTTTTTTATAGTCATATATATAAACTAAACTATGTAGCAGCCTCTACTAGCCTAAACACAAACAGAAAAAAAATTTCGAAGATCGGTCATTCTTTCGCAAAGTTATCGAATTTAAAAAAAAAACTTCACATACACCATTTTTGGCTCTGACATCTACATGTTAAATTTAAATTTGTCCTACACCAAAAATAAGGGGGGGGGGAAAATTTTTTTATAACTTTTTTTGTTAGAAACTATAACAACTTTTAAATTATTTGCAAAAATTACTGATTTTTATATTTTTTTATAATTCCACCTTAAATTCGGTTATATTAGAAAAGCGTTTGCTGGATACAAGAGTATTTTTATTTAAGAAAGAAAAACATATAAATGTAAAATAACAAGAAATTAATGTCTAAAATTGAATATTTTTTGTATTGTTTTATGTTCGAATAAGCTCTCTAGTATTAGACAAAAGCGAACATTAGGAACTAGAAAGAAAAATTCAAGTATTTTTCTATGTCTAGAATCAGAATTTAAGCATGAAAATAGAAACCCTAAACAAATTTTTTTTTGTTGATATTATTTTATTTTATTTTTTTTCAAATTAACTACAAATTTTACTCTAGTTAAAATAAAATGTTTGTACAAAACTAAAAATGAAAAAAAAAACAAATTTCCATACAATTTGTAAACGTTTTGCTAAGAATTTACGTGGGCTAAAGCACTAAATTTTATTTGAAAAATATTTCAAATTTATTTAATGAAATGCAAATTTTCAAATTTAATGCGAATAAAAGAAATGTATTTATAAAAATTTAATTAAACATACGCAAATTAATACATATTTATTCCATCAAATTTTCAGTTAGAAATTACTTAAATTAAAAAACTATCATATATTTTTAAAAGCACATACTTATATGTCTCAAACACATGGTTATATAATAAAAAAGAATTGTATGGAGTATATAAAAATATATTTTTTGCATAACAACCTTTGGCAAAGATTGGCGTATTTTTTTTTTTTTTAATGTGGGAGTGTAATAGAGAAACAAATTTTAATTCTGACATCTAAGTGATACTTTGAGGTCCTTTAAAAATAGCTGACATGCTGGTGAAAATGTAAAAGGAAAATGTACTACCTTTGCGTAGATAAAGATTTTTTCATGTGTGAAAAATATTATTGCGCGAAGTAATATTTAGGCAAAGCGATAATTCTCTCTAAAGGTGTATGTATTACAATGCTACTACGCCGTGAAATGGTAATAGCGCAGCGTACAGTGCACTACAGCGCTTTCAAAAAAGTATGTAAAAGAAAATGAGATTGCAAAAACATAAACCGTGCAACGCGAAAGTACAAGCAATACTGATTGCTTTCAATTACGCAATGAATAATCACGTAATTGAAGAAAAAAGCAGAGCTAAAAATGCGGGAGAGTTGCAGATGAACGAAAGTCTCAATGGAAATGTAATTAAAAAGTTGTAAACTTAAAACGTTTACACAACTGACTAAACGCAATGTGGCAGCGGCAGAGAGTGTACATAGCAATGAAATGAGGTTAACACTTACTTACCTGGTTAAATGATGAATTCCAAGCGCGTTGCTCAATTGTCACACCGCTACAAGTAGGTGGAAAGCAGCCAAAGCCAATTTGATACGGGACTGGTTTTTTATAGTTATATATATGTATGTGGTATGTATGTTTTAACTATGAAGTCTAGGAAACACTAAGCAGACAAGAAATTATGCGTACGAAAATAGCGAAATGTAGCAGCGAATCGCGAATTGTTTGGCTGAAATTGGCCGTTTGTTGGTTATAATTTTTTGGTATTAAGACTTTGCTGTAGTCACGTAAAAGTGAAGAAAGGGCGCACTGGTAAGACAAATTTTGTTTCAAAATAATATTAAAATGACCGACCGACCAACAGTGGACGCGTTAACGCGGTAGCACTTTCGTAAACACTTGTTGGTGCTGTGCTGTTTTTGCTTTTGGCGCTTGTTGTTACCGCTTACTTTTTCTCAAAGCGATTGCATGTTTTAAGTAGCAGTTGTTGTTGTTGTGGTTGTTGTTGTTGTGGTTGTTTCCATTACTGAGAATAATATAGCTGTTGAAACAACTGTTATTTTGTTTTTATCGCCACTTTGTTGCTTTTTTAGCGCAGGGATTTATTAACTTACACTTATTTTCTCATATTTTTCACGAATTTATTTTGATTCAAATATTTTATAAAATGTTATTGATACGCTGCAGTTGACACACAATTAAAATTCAATCACACACAGCTGTTATGTGCGAAAACAAAAAAAAAACAGCAACAAAATGCTGAGCAAATTATTGTTTCAATCAGCTTCTGCGCGTTTTGTTTACTTATTGCCTTGTTGCTAGTCTTGCGATCCAGGGCCGTTTATTATAAAACTTCTGTGCTGCACAGGGCCTTGACGGTCAGACGTTTTTGCTCACCTGCAGCCTGATTTTATGTTTGCTTTTCCGCTTACGTTTGCTTTATTATTTTAAAACTTTGACAAGCGACAAAAGCTTTCAGTGACAATAATTTTTTCTTTATTAATTTATTTATTTACCTTTCAACTTTTTTTTTGTTTCGAACACTGATTTTCGGTTTGATTTGTTTTTTGTTTTCTGTTTTAACACGATTTCATTGCCTCGAGTCTCGAACGCTCAATACTTTAAAACAGAAGTTCGTTTTCCGGCAGCAGGTGTTCGTGTTTAGTATCTGCAAAGAAAAATAAAATTGTGTTAATACGATATGAGTTGACATGTATGTACATACATTAGGGATATCAATTTTGGGCATTTTATTTATGCCGAGATTTTCGGGATTTGAAAACAAAATCCCGAAATTCACGGTTCAGCCCGAAATTCAGGAAGTTTTGATTCGTAAATTTGTATTTGTAAAAAAATGTAGCACGTCTGTAATCGTCATATTTGAGAAGTTTTACTAACATGAATGTAACATTAATATAACAAAGAAGAGCAATTTGTTGTTATTAATGTTTACATGCATTTATTGGTCTTTTCAATCAAAAAAAAATTACATACAATTTAGCAAACATACAAAGTAACTTACACTTCAAGTACAAATATAAATATTTGGTACAGCAGCAAATGCATATACAGTAAAATTATTTTTATTGACTGTTACAAAGCAATATTCAATATGTATTAATGTATGGTACACTACATTCAGTAAAAAAAAAAAAGACATCACGAGTCAGATTTATTCCTTTGTTTGATGACCAAGTCTCAAGTATTTTTAATCTTTCGAATAATGCCACAATGAGTAATGGTTTACATACGCGATCTGAGTTTTGTCCAAGCCTTGAATGGTGAAATATTTAATGGTGTAAATACGACATTAGAATTAAAGCTAAGTACACAGCTATCAAGAAAATTAAAAAATTCCTGAAAGTCTCACTCAAGATATGAGAAAGAAATTTTTTTTATAAACATTTCTGGCTCTCAAGAATAAATATATTTTTTAAAGAAATTTCTTCAACCAACAGAAGTAATAAAAAAAGTATTTCGTGTGATTTTTCCTGAGAGCTGCATTCTAAGCTTAATCTGTCAAAACTGCAAAATTAGTTTTAGCGAATAAAATTTGTCAAACCTTTTCAAATAACATAATGGACGATCACATAGCAATTGAAACTTTATTTAGCAAAGAGGTACTAAACATTCATCCTTTGTTTTTTGGTAGCGAGAATCTACCGAACAGAAGGGTTACATTGGAAATAAATTCACAAAATTAATATTGTTTCACAACCAATAAGTGGATTAGCCAATTAGTTAATTAGTTAATACTTTTACGGAGACTCATATTCAAAAAATTCCAAAAGAATAACATTGCGAATATTGTAAAGGGTTACTGTACAATTTAGGCCACAGTGGCCACTATAGTTTTTTGTCTCTTTAGTTGAGTAAATTTTTACTTAGTTGAAACTGAATTTATATTAAATATTCTTATTATACGAAAAAATATGTCAATACTTCATCAGCACACTTTATTTTGTATGACAACAAAGGGTATAAGGCCCCCACAGTGAAGCAACCTTCTTCAAATTTAGTTTTTGGCGCAACTGCAGATACATATTTCAAATTCACTTTTATGTGTTTGTCACATTTATTCACAGATACTAACACATGCAAAACCTGCGCATGCGCACAACGTACATTTATACTAAAACTATCTCCCTTTGATTGCTAAATATTTACACATGGCGCAGATAGGTTACTGCCAATATATAAGTTTTGATTGTGTTGGGTGATTTTAATCTCCCAAACATTTCTTGGCATATAGTTGATGGTCATATCGTGCCTTCCAGTAACAAACCCTTTCTGGAGGGGATAACTGAACTTTGTCAGAACCAAGTTAATACCCTACCAAACAAGTTGGGGAGGGTCTTGGATTTGGTTTTGGTCGCCAACACGTATAGGGCCTCCTTAAATTGATGTGATCCTTTGGTTTTACCTGGGGATGTATATCATCCTGCGATTGAATTGTCATACGAGATCATAGATGGAGAGCGGGTTTCCGGATCGAAAACTTTTAATTTTAATTCTAATGATAACTTCGATTTTAGAAAAGCTAATGGCGATGTTGAGCGTAATGTTTTGGACTTCAACAACACTTTATACAATTAATTTCTTAAACATTTTCCTAAGGGTTCTTGCATTCGTGATGAATCAGCCCCTTTATGGTTCACTAAAACTTGAGAACTTTAAAAAATAAACAATCGCGTTCTTCTTTTAAAAATATATAAAAGTACAGGTCGTCATGTGGATTATCTTAGGTACTCATTCTTGCGACATAACTATCTAGAATTAAATAAAAGTGTTATGAAAATTACTTGAATAAAATGAAAATGAACATTATCCACGACCCGAAACCTTTCTATGGTTTCGTTAATTCTAAGCGATTATGTCCATGCTATTCATAAACGACATTTCTACAGCAGTAAAGTGTTTTAAAATATTGATGTACGCGGATGCTGTTAAACTTTTTAAGTCTTATTACTCGGCTGAAGAAAGATCCTTGCTGCAGCTTAACCTTAACAAATGTAAATTCATGTGCTTTTCTCGACGAACCATTCAGCCGGCCTCCTACAAAATAAATAACTACGTCCTAGAACATGTAAACAGAGTTGTTGACCTGGGTGTTGGTATGGATTGTAAACTCAATTTTAATTTGCATATTATTTAGTTCCACAGTTAATAAAGCAAGTGGTGTGTTGGCTTTAATAAAGCGTTGGTCAAAGGAATTCCGCGACCCGTATATAAATAAAACACTTTTTACTTCATTGGTAAGACCAATACTGAAGTATGGTTCCATAGTTTGGAATCCTCGTTATCAGGTCCACTCAGACCAACTAGAGTCAATAAAAAAGCAATTCTTACATTTTGCTTTGAGAAATCTTCGATGGGTTTCGCCATACAATCTGCCCCCTTACACTAGTCGTTTGAAACTTATTAATCTTCCTACTCTTTCGAGTCGCAGAGAAATGTCTCTCAAGTCCATTTCTTATAGAGAAAATTAATTTAAATGTACCCTCCCGTGCAACGAGTTGAATGAACCGTTTCAGGGTTTATGCCGAGACTTTAACAATCATTCCAGCACCTTTGATGTATCGGACTCACTTTTTATAATTAAAAGAACTGTTCTATCCTCTCTTAATAACAGCTAACGATCGAATTTTCTTACTTTGCATTTCTCTAACTTTGTATTCGGCTGATGAATTCTTATTCTGCAGCTGAGCAGCTTGGGATCTCGACGCTTAACAAACTTTCTTCTGTCACGATAATAATATAATAATGTACATATGTACTCGTATGTATGTAGCAATAACAATTCTTAGTTGTAATAGTCTCTCTCATTATATTATAATTTACCCGCTTAGAGAATTGTATACGCCAATATGTTATTAGGGTTCCCATTAAAGCTAAGAATGCATATATATTTTACAAACAATTTAAAAATTGTATCTCTAAGTTTATATGTAGGTAAATAATAGATCATAAGAAACAAAAAATTTTTTCAATTTTTTCGAATACTTGGTAGTCATATTAATTTTATTTAAGGCACTGGGTAAAAACTTAACAGTGGCTTAATATGTAAATTATATTTTTAACTTATTGTTGTGTTTTTAATATGTACATGTGAAGGTAGTAAATCTTTTACCATTTTTTTTATTATATTCATTTTTGTTAACACTTCATACACCTATATGTACATATATAAGGACCATGGATTTTGTATTACAATAGTTTATGATATTAAGAAAAAAGTTGTTGGCATTTAAGTATATAATTATTAGTTTTAAATAGAGATTTGGGAAAATACTCTGGCGCATGACGAAAAATAATTTCATGAAAGAATAAATACACGGTTTTATAAGTGCAATTATAGTAAGATAACTTACAGATTTTTACACAACACAATTTTGAAAATGAAAATAATAGAATGTTAAATTACAAGTTAGACAAGACGAGTAGCGCGGTTAGCAAATTACACAGTGTTACAAAATGGAAAAAATTGAATGAACTTTTAAAGTGACATATTGGAAATTGTTCACCTGGTCGAATATAACTCAAAACGGTTTTTGGAAAATTTGTAACACCCTCAAAATCTTGCTTTACCGTTAAAAAACAGTTCTTCGGAAGTGTACGCGCTAATCTTTTCATTACTTGGCCATTTCTTTACCGATTTTCAATATGAAATATGTTTTGGAAAGGTAAGGATTATACCTTTAAATTGATTTTTGATTTTTGAGCTAGCGTGTTGTAAGTTTTCATCGGGTAAACGGAAAATTTGTTTTTTCTTCAAATTTTTCTACTTTGACCGCATTTTATTGCAGTATTTTACTAAAAATATATCAAGTATGAGGAATTATTTTCAAAGTACATTCATGTCCAAAAATTTTGAGTGCTCATGCAATGAAATCAGACAAAAATTGACGAAGCTATTAAATTTTTTCTGCTATTAAATAAATTTTTTCTGCTATTAAATTATAAATTTACAGCTACATTTCCTGATTCAAGCCACAAATCTACTAATGAGGTAAATGACGAACCGTACCTTCCAACCAAAGCAATAGAAACGGAACGTCATTTCGTGTCAAATCACGATTATTGTGATCTTGTGCGGGATATGGATCTGTCTATATGACAGACAGAGATTCTGGCCTCCAGATTAAAGCAGTGGAATATAGTAGACAGTAACTTTAAAGTAACGTCTGCACGAGACAGAGGCCTATCTTCGTTCGAACACATTTTCAAATCTGATGACACCAATAACAAACTAGTTTATTGCGTTGATGTGGATGAATTGTTTGCTGCACTCGATCACGTGCACTGTCCACAAGATTGGCGATTATTTCTAGACGGTTCTTGCAAAAGTAAGTGTTTAATGTGTTATGAGTGTGAGAGAACTAAATTTGAATACAATTTATTAATTCAAAATTCTACGATTGCTTAAATACAATAAATTTCGCTGGCAGATTGTCTCGGACCTTAAAGTCCTGACAATTCTACTTGGAATGCAAGGTGGCTACACTAATATCCTTGTTACTTTTGTGAATGGGACAGTCGTGCCAAAAATCATTACAAGTGTAACATATGGCCACCGAGAAAGTTTCAAATTGGCAAAAATAATGTTCTCAATATTGCATTAGTTAAGCCTGATGATATAATTTTGCCGTCATTGCATTTAAAATTGGGGTACATGAAACAGTTTGTTAAACGACTCGAAAAAAACAGCGAGGCTTTTCTACACCTGAAACTTGTATTCCCCAAGTTGAGTGACGCCAAGATTAAAGAAGGTATTTACTTATAAAAATTTCCCAACAAGAATTCTTCAAAAAGAATTCATCCTAATTTATTTTTACATACATTTTGATCATGAATTACAGGCGTTTTCGTTGGACCGCAGATTCGTAAGATTATGACTGATGATGACTTCATAAAAAAATTGAACCCAGTAGAGAAAAGAGCATGGCTGAGTTTCATTTCTTTGTGCCGAAACTTTCTTGGAAACACGAGAAGTTCAAATTACGTTGAGGTGGTCCATGAATTTTTGGAAGCTTATGGAGAAATGGGATGCAACATGTCTATAAAAATTCACTTTTTGCATTCTCATTTGGAATTTTTCCCGGATAATCTTGGTCAATTCAGCGACGAACAAGGTGAAAGATTTCACCAAGAAATCTCCAACATTGAAAAACGGTTTACAGGAAAGAACCAAGTTAGGATGATAGCTAATTACTGCTGGTCACTCAAACGTGAAACAGATGACTCGTCTTATAAACGCAGAAGATCAAGCAAACATTTTTAGCTATAAAGTTATTTAGCATTTTAATGATTAATTTTTTTTTATTTTCAGTCACAATAAAAATTTGAAGTTGAAAGATAATCAAAATGTATGAATTTTTAAATATGGTCATCATCTAAAATAATTTAAATAGTAATAACTCTGTCAATTTCTAACCGATTCGATTGAAATAGCTTAATCGACGCAGTACTAAATTCACTTTAATAATATTGTCTTTGATAGGTACCTTTCTGAATTAAGACTATCGTAAAATCGTAGTCAAAGTTTCAAAATTAATTTTTTTTTATTAAGTTACGATTTTTTTTCTCTGTAGCTTCGTTCGTTCTCGTTTGATTTTGATGAGTTATACGCAATTAAAATAGTGATTTGTCACCTTTCAAAATATATAAACAACTTTTGAATCGGATGAAAATTCGCAAAGATATTGATGATTGACTAGCGAATGACCTCAAAAACAGTTTTTTGGCCCTAAAATGATATTTTGGGGGTGTTTCGCAAATTTCAAGTATACAGTTTTTCTTAATTTTATAAGGCCTAACGCCTAGGCTAGGTCTCTTTCAAAGTTCATTTTCAGTGTTACGCAGTGTTATTTATTGAATGATTGGTTTTAGCAAAACTTCGATTACCATAAACTCCCTCGCAAATTAGGTGGAAGGTTGTTGAATAATTTCGGGATACAAATGAGTAGATATTACGATAATGTGTTGTTTGCTGATCAAGGGAAATTTAATAAAAGCATGGCTTTATATGTAGCCAAATCTTATGAAAAATATTTTAAGTACTTTATTAAAATATAAATGGCGCAACGCGAAAATTTTAAAAGCTCTAAAAAATTCAATGAAATGCTCGTGCCAGTTTGCCTTAAATATGTATTTACTTCATAAAATTCTTCTGCAAAGTTAAAAGTGGTAATAATTTGTATATAGAGGCACTTCTCTAGTAGCTTTAACCATATTGTAGTTTGAAATGAAAAATAACGTGGTAAATCAGTTCTAGTATTGTTTTTAAAGTTTTGTTATCAATAACTTTCACATTTTCTTAGTACTTGTATATAAAGTAAATTTAAAACAACCCCACTGAGAAAATAAACAAAAGTTAGAAATATACGTATACACATACATACATATAAAAATATAAACGTAAATAAGTATATATGTATGGTATGTATAAGAAAGAAAAACCTTTAAATTAAATACAAGTCATTCCAAGCTACATATACAACACCCTCTCTACAAATAGGAACATAACGATTTGCGCACTCTCACTTTTTCCACTTTTCAATTTTATGCTTCAATTATCGCACAAGTTTTTCATTACACAGCAAAATCGCGAAAAGCAACGCCACATGCAAACGAACACAAATATGTATATACATACATACACACATATACATATATATAAACATACAGACATATTGTATTCGTATTACATAAATTTCGTTAACGGATGACTTAACAAACACATTGCACAGCGCCAGCAAACAGACTTCGATTATGTTATTTTTTTTTTTTTTTTGAGGTTTTATTTTTTCGGCTGAATAAAGTGTTACAGTGTTTGCCAGCTGCTGCTGCTTTTAGTGGCAGCAATTTATTTTTCTGTCTCGTATCAACGTCAGTTGCTTTAAGTCCATACATTAAAATCACGAAACCCATATTCTCTTTTATTTTATTACGATTTTAACTTTTTATACCTCAGAAACGCTTTAAAATATGTTTGAATTCAACAGAACTACTTAGCTTCGATCCAGAAAAGTGAAAATGCAATTGAAAGTACCTACATATTATTAAGAAGTGTCATACGAAGTAAATGCGGCAAAATATAATAAAAAGTTGTCATTATTAAATTGAAATTTCTGAGTAACTTTTGATTGAAATTTAGAGACAACCAAGCAGCAATTTTCAGCCGCATAAAAATTTAACATTTCTCACTGTTTATAAAAATAAACAAAAATAACACCATTCGACAGTACACCCTTTTAAGTCTTAATTGCTAATTTGCAATATATACAAGAAAAATAGTTTATTCTTTGGTAGTCCGGGCTTTCATTTATATTAATAATAATAACCCCAACGGTTTTATCCCTGCATACCCGCCCGACCGACCCAAGGGCGCATCCGCATCACGCGCGGTTATATAAAAATAAAAATAATTTACAGTTTTATTGAGCTAAAGGCCAGTTTTATGGAAGATTTTTGTTAAAAAACAACAACAGTTTTTAATGGTAGAACTTATAGTACTATTTCGGAAATCACCACATTTCCTCATCAGACTTCTTTTTTATTAAATTAATTAAATTATTTTTCATAACCACTTCTCTCAGGCTTTGAACCCGGAAGCTCGGAGTTGCAGAGCCAATACGCTACATATTGTGCTACGCTAGCCGAGTTGGCTGTTGTGTTTATTTCATCTTCCTTAACTGGCCTTGAGATCAATAAAAGTGTAAATTATTAACATTTACTAGGCCAACAGAAAAATAAACAAACATTTATATAAAAAAAAAATTTTATTTTTTTTTCATATATGTACATACATACATATGCTGCGCCGAGTCAAGAAAGGCAGAAGTTTGTTTGTTAAGTGTCGAGATCTGAAACTGTTCAGCTACAGAACAAATGCTCATCAGCTGATTAAATAATAAAATATATGTATCTATGTATCAATTATTGTGAGGAGAGTATCAATTGAGTATAGTTTTCTTTACGTGAAAAAGTGAGTCTGAAATATCAAAAGCAAAATATTTTTCAAAACATTGTTCGCAACGCATAACTTTTTGAAAGAAAGACCAAACATTTTTTTGATAAATTCGTCGTCCGGCTTTCAATAACTAAATACAAAAGGTTTGTTAAGCCACAATTTTTTTTGCGATAACGTTGTCTAAAAATCATTTTTCTTAACAAAAAGTTGAAAATTCTACTTTTCTCCCTTATGGTAATATTGTTCGGAAATATTTGTAAGTGTTTCGCGCTAAAAAAGGTAACTTTAATTTTAAATTTTCAATAAGAAATATTTTATTAAAATAAACTTTACGAAATAATTTATAAATTTTTATAAAAAAATAACTACTCAAGAATTTCTCAACTCTCTCAAAGACATTTGCATACATACATACATATAGACATACATATGTTTAAACATAAAAAAAAAATTTTATTTTACCAAAAGTTTTAATTATAATTTCTTTTTGAGTTTTTTTAACAGTCAGTTTTGTAGTACATTAATTTTTAAACAACGAAATTTCGTTTAATTTTGATAATTTTGTTTAGCTGACTGTGTTTTGCATTTTCTTTCATATAAAGTGAGTTTTAAACTGTTTACTATCAGTCAAATGCACCGTCAGGCAAAAAAAAAAATTATCATTGTACATACATAGTTTCGTTCAGAAAAATATTATCTTTTTGAATTGAATTGAATTGGAAAATTCAACATAAAGCTCTTTGCTTAGTGGTGTCTCTTAATGAAGCTAGTTGCTTCTTTCAATTTTGTTAATATAAACTTTTGTACTAAATAATCTTCATTGGTTTACACGTCCCTTCAAAGCAGCAAAATTATATGGAAATAGTAAGGTAAATTACGACAACAGCACCAAAAGCAGCACTAGCAAGTCAACCAAACAACAAATATTTTAAAGTAAACAGGTTTTGTGTTGTTGCCAACAAACAATAAGAGTAGCTTGTAGCGATGGCAGTGTGACTGCCACAGTTTTGTGTGTTAATGTGGCAACAAAGCAGAAACTACAAATAACTACTATGGCAGTAAGTAGAGCGGTGGATCGACCGGGGAGTAACTAAAACAAGTAATGTACTATATTTGAGTGTGTACGACTGTGTGTTTGCGCATAGCTAAACTGTTGACTTCACTACTGCACTGCTGCACTTAGCATAAAGTCGTCTACAGTAAGTCCAGTAAGTTAAGTTGGAATTGTTTGCCTGCAATGCCCTTGAATTAATCTATTTAAGAGAAGCTTTTCTAAATTGAATTATACTAAAATAAAAAATATTAAGTAGATAATTGTTTGTATAGCCAAATTTTAATAGTAACTATTTTTATTGGACCCTCAAAACACGCAGATATACAAAAACGAGAAAAATAATATTTATAACTTCCTTTGAATATTTCTTAAAATGAGAAATGTCTCTATCTAAACTTTCATATTCGATTTTTTTTAATTTTATTTGTTCCAGCAACACAAATAATGAAAAATATTCCTTGAGAACTGTATTCTCTAGGCTTGTTAACAGAAAACATTTATCAGGATCGATTTATAGGAATATTTTCACTAAGAACATTCCATTTGCATAAATGCTTCTAAATTTGCTTTTTATTTAAATATTGAAAAGATATTCAATTTTCTATGATGTCATTACAATCGTTTAGGTGATGCGCTCTTCACCATTCGCATGGAAAATTAAGAGACATCTAAATATTTTTGATTAAATTTTTTGATTCGATATAGAATAAACCTTTACCACACATTTTTGTCCCACCCTTGTGTTTGCATGTGCTGCAGCATACTTGTCTTGCTGCCGCCACTGCAACATCATCAACAAGCCCAACACAATATTCTTGCCAAACAATATTAGTCGTGTTTGTTGCTGCCCGTTGTTGTTTTTGTTGCTGTTGCTGCTGCTAGTTGCAGCTTTAGCTGGCTGTCAGCAATGTCTGTTGCAGCTATCAGCGCTGCTGTTTGCTGTTGTCGCTCTCATCAGCGCTGTTGTCCATTGCCATTTTTTCTGTATTTTTTTTTTTTTTTTTTTTTGCAGCAGACATTATTGCTGTTAAAGCTCATTTGTTGCTGTCATTGGCATGCAATAATTGTTGTTGCTGTTATTGCGCTTTCTACTTCTGTTCGCTTGCTATTTATACATACATGTACAAAGAAAGTATGCTTGTGGTGGATAGTTTTTCGCTTTTCTTTATTACATCACTGTTTGTCAACACCAACCAAGCTCTCGCAATACTTCTCGCCTCTATCCCCTCACTTTTCAGCACCAACACATCACTAGCAACCAACATATTTATTTAGATATGTCCTCGTATGTATTCAGCTCACTTTGCTTTTGTGCTTTGCCATGATGCTCTTCTTAAGCCAATTCGTTTGTTGTTATTTTTGGCTGTTAAACTTAAAACTTTTGTAATTGAAATTTCTTTAAGCTGCAGTCAGAAATTTTATGTTCAAAGTTTGACGTTTGTATTGAAAATCTTCGCCACTTTAAACTTCTGCTATTCAAATTTTCTACCAGCTTGGTCCAACGCAATCCAGCATGCGCATGAACTTACATACATACATACATACGTACGAGTACACGTCTAGGTGGTCAAATATTTACACGCTCAAATAAGCATTCTTCATAAATAATGACAATGGATTTGTTCACTTCATCCAATTTTTACCTTATGAATGCAACTTTAAGTTTGTGGTTTGGAGACGAAAATCGTTAATACTATTAAAATTCGAAAGTTGAAGAGTTAAATGAATTGTCCAGATTTGAAGTTCAACGCCGAGATTGGCTAATAAATTTTTCAGTGTTACTTTAATTGATGTGGTAAATATTTATTAGTGGGTTGGTTGAGGTGCAATTAAATTATCGTACACCTCTAACTCTTTGGCTTAGATAGCACTGACAAACTATTAACACTTTTACCAGCAGAAAGTTTTCAGATAAGACTTTTGCGAATGTTTTTACTCACACATTCTCTTGGAAATGAGTAGTGTTTTGTGTTTTTTTTTTTTGTTTTTTTCTGCATTTGTTCTGAATCAAACTGTTATGATCACTATAAATATCAAAACTCAGTCCAGACTTTAATAAATAATTCATGAAATTGTCATCAAAGTTGTAAATTTTTTTAAAGCTTACTTTTAGAATTTTTCTGATTTACAAGAAGATAATATATTTGCAAGAAGAAGAAAAATCAGTAAATAATTTTCTGCGGCACTATTGTCTTTTCTTGAACAACTTCTGTACAAATTAAAAATGTATAGCTCGAAATTTCCTTCAAAATGAGTATGAAAAATTTTAATATGAACTATCGGCTATTAAATTATTACTTTGAATAAGTGGTCTCAGTTTTATTTTTTTTTAATAGCCCATTTTTTGTAGATGCTTACAGAAATAATATCCTGTCCCTTATTTAATTCAGCAACATTTTTTTTTTTTTGATTTTTAAGAAACCGTTGTCATGTATCTAAGGCTGAAGGACATTTTAAAATACACACCCCCTTTTCAACTAGTTCTACATAGTTTTATTTTCCGTCTTGGAACTGTCGATAAAGAAAGGTTATACAAGCTTCTCCAATATCAATCGCCCTTTAATATTTCGTTAAATACTTATTTGAATCGGCAACATAAAACCTTTCATGAAAATACTCTCCAAGATCATATCACGGCACAGGTAATATTTTGAATTAAGTCGCTTAACAATAAATTAAACTACAGAGCAATGCAAATAAAAATAGCACTTAAAAGTGTAGAAAATCCAAACACATCAATCTATTTCAACCAAAGTACTAAAAACAATAAATTATTCGAAATCATTTCACCGTTAGCATAAGATCAGGCTTAGTCACATTTATGGCAAATTCAGCGAAAAAACAAACACTTTACACACATCTTTTATTTACTTGAATAGCCTTACAATAAAAAACATTAAAAAGCTATAAAAAGAATTCACAGTTACATGGGTTTTATTTCAAAACACATGATAAAACGTGAAAATTATCAAATGAAAAACCCTCATTTTTAACATAAAAATATGTACATTAAGAAGTCACGACATAACATTATAAATTAAAAGAATAAAAAGGTAAATAAATACTATACATACCATATGTATAAGCAGTCACATACAAAATGCTTAGTAAGTAAAACAATTTGAGTAATACTCGCAACAATAATGAAAGTCAGAATAGTCGTAAATGAATGCGTGACTAGGAAATTGGTGAAATCAAAAACTTTAATTCGAACTTAAACATACACATGCGTACGTTTGTAGGTATGTATAAAACTATCATTACCTCAAGTTATTTTAAAGCCGATCTAGTGTTAACAACTACACCCCAAACTTGAAAGCCACCAACTTCTTTGATATTGCTTCCGCTAATAAGCACAGCTTACTTTCTTACTTTCAGTAAATGCTAGACATGTTGAGTATAACCATTGACCGATAGGCACTTTGCTTTCGCTATTGCTTCAATATCTTCAAGGTGCTTTATCATCGGCAAATCCTATTATTGTTACCTCTTTCGACTAAATAATCAGCTTTAAAGAACACATAGAATACATTTTCGTGTAAGCTGCGAAAAAAGAACCTTAATGCCCGTGAGTAAAAACAAAACAAAAATCGACTTATAGCAGGCGTCGCGGAATCAGTTTGCCTTTATACCATAGAGCTTGCGTTTGGGAACATGCTCTCAATAAAAAGTCATATCGCCAGGGACTGTTGTTCATGTATATGCTATATACCCAAGATTTTTCACTTGACGTAATTAAAATATATGTCCGAAAAGAAACATTGTTTATGTACAGGAGATTTGAGAGTGAACTATATAGCTTACCAGAAGACTGGGAGGCGGTATCTAATGAAACAGTCATAATCATCCAAAAACTAAGAAAATCTGAATGGCGTAGAAAGCGAGCTCTTTTATATACATATTTTGATTTGCTGTATGACTACATGAAGCTTATGTTAAAACAACGCAGGTGAGTAAAATATAAATAAAATATATTAAATAGTATAATAAGTCATAGTAACGTCATAGTAACGGACGTTTCTACTACGGGTGGCGATACGAATTGAACCGTTACAGTAGGGTTAGTTTTACAACAGAGAGTTGTTCCCAGCCCATGCAACATTAACGAACTAACTACGAGTATATCAAGATGATAAAGAACGAAGAACTTAGCACTAAACCGCCATTCGTCGAAATACTTAATGGTCGTACCTGAAGGGAAACGGTAGGAGGTTTAGTTATGGTTTAAGTCCTACAACGACGGGTTTTAAGATTGCGATGTACGTAACTAAGTACATATATCCTTATTTATTAATTATCATTTACTAAAAGAAGCTCTGTAATATGATGAGTTAGTAAGTAGTAATGTTAAAAATAAAACTCCATTATGAAGATCACCGAGCGATCCGAAGATCTTTTACAAAAAAATGCAATAAAAAATCGGATTTTTTCTATTAAAAATGTTTACAAAAGAGTTGCACTTATCAAGCGGCATTTAACTAATACAGCATATTTAAGGTAAGCAATTAAACACAATATAAACGCTGCAAAACTATTCACGAAATTGAGTCCCTCTGTACAGAACTGACGAGAAATAAAGTAAGTATTGCCACAGTATGCAGTCAGATATCCTGAGTCATTTCAACATTCATTTAAGGATATTAATCATGTCTAAACTAATATCGTTCAGCAATCATTTGGCAGGGTAGAATAATTTCAATACAGGAAGACTAAAGACTACTAAACTTATGTGTATTTGCCTTTTCACGTCCAATATTTAACAATACGGATTTTTGGAAAAGATATAAATCAAAGTTCTTAACACAGCGAAAGCCCAAGATTACATTTTTGTATGTACAAAAATTGCTCAGCAAAATTTTGTAGTTAGTTTTAATTAAATTTAAAAAAGTAAAATTTTTTTAGAAAATTTTATCCCATCGATACATTCAAAAAACAGGCTTTTAATTTTGAAATGTCTCCAAAGAGGAGTATTCAAAAGCCGTTTTCCCTAGCAGCTAGTTATATGTAGTTAATTAATATTTAAGTTGTTATTCATTTAAATAAAAAATACAAAATTTTTCCAAGAGACGTCTGGCTGAAATGAATGTTGTATTTTAAAGAATTAAAGTTACAAATTTTCCTATTTTGAAGACGTTAAAATATCAACATATTAAATATACAAAGTAGTATTAGACATAATTTTCAATGGTAAATCAGTTAAAATTTGCTATAAAACTATAACTAACTATATTTATTCTATACTTACCATTGACTTTAAGCAAAATTTACGGACGTATTAACAGCACAATGCTTGTAACATAAGACAACAATAATATCAATATCAATTTGGCGCTTACACCATATAACTCAGTGTTTGGCCGCGCTTCTCCTACCATTTGAAGTGTGCGTCTTTATAGTCTACCACAAATGGAGGGACCTACAGTTTTGTGCCGACTCCGAACGGCAGATGTAAATAATGGGAATCTTTTTCATGGTAGAAATACCCTCGTAGGTTTGCCATTGCCTGCTGAGGGGTGACCGCTATTAGAAAAAGCTTGTTCTATGATTAAGATTTTGCTTGCCCTGACTGAGATTAGAACCTCGAACTCAGCGGCAAATCGATAAGACAACTATAAAAATTGATATTCTCGAAAATGCATCTCATATAAGTTTCCAAGCCGAGTTTTGCCATTTACATATGTAAATGAGTTTCATTTTAAAATAATTTTCTTAGAATTAAGATTCAATAGAGGTGCTTAGATATAAATAATTAATTAGAGAAAAAGTGAGACTTCTTTTGTGGGTCGTCAAAGCTGAGGTTTCTAATTTATTTTGATGTTCAAAAACTTTTTGTGTATTAAAAAAATTTATGAATGTATGAATATATTAAGTTTTCGTATTATTTTTTATTTATTTTATAACAAAACATAACCAAATACGAAAAATTTATTGGGTGCTGATTGGCAAACATAAGATAAATTCAAATGAAAATCAAGTGAAAGGAACCAGAAATGTATTCATAATGAAATGATTCGGTTATGGCGTTGATTGCATAAAAATTAGCAATGATTATGGACACCAGACGCTAGCGGCAATAAAAGTATTTTGTGCATATACACACATACATTCAAACGTAATATCCAATCATAAACACATTGCACAATCAAACATAATATGTAATGGAAAATGAGCAATAATAATAATAATAATGCGAGAGGGCAAAAAGTGCTCATAGGCATCAGAATAAATGCATATTGATTGGTGAACTCGCACCCCCACTCCAGCACACACACACACATACAATGCTGGCTGGCAGGAAAAAAGTGCTGCAGGAAATCTTATTTTGTGTAGCTATGTACATATGTATGTAAATATTTATACAAATACATAAGTGTCAGCGTCGCTAGCGGCAACTGTTGCAACCTCATTGACATTTGTTTACCGACTCACTTAAATAGCAATTTTACTGTGAAATTTAGGGGAAATGTTTCGAATGTTCATCAAAGTGTCGCAACAAATCGGCGCTGCGGGCAATCATGTGAAAAAGAAAATTCCGTAGGTAACAGTTATAGCGCATAAATCGGAATGAAAAATTAAATAAAATGTATATTGTGTTTACCAATTTATTTGGACTGCATAATTTCCAATTCAGAAAATTGCACGCAAGTGAGTCTAACACGAGAGTGGCAGGGAGAGTAAGCGAACGCAAATACCAATTTTTCAAGGCGGCATAAATATAAGCGTGAAAAGGTTTATTTACAAATGCATTGAGTATTTGTATTGTACCTCGTTTTACTCGTATTAATCGAAGCAATAAATTATTTGTCAAATTGTAAGCAAAAAAAAATAAAATTATTTTAATGATTGATTTGATATTTTTATCATTTTCTTGTATAAATAGCGATGAATAGAAAACTTCAATTCTTAAAATTCAATATCATTGTTGAAAAAAATTGCTTGTAAATGCAACTCTGCTGTTTGTTTAACAGATTTCAAGAGCTTGAAAGAAGAAATACTTGGGAGTATTCCAACAATTTATTCTGTGAAAAGTTACTCATTTACTCTCACGAAAGATTTGCCAAATAGATAATTTTTGGGTGCTTGAAGGTTATCGATCTTAAACACAAAAAATCTGCAAGTCCTATTTGTTCTGTAACGCACTTGTCATATTAACCTACATATATATATTTTTTTTAAGTATAAGAATACATAACAGAACATAGGAATTCCACGTTTAAATTTTTTGTGTTTTTGATTTAATTTTTTAATATTTATTTACATCTTGCTAATCATTGTAATCAAAATCTTAATAATAGAAAAAGTTTTTTTCTAATAGCGGTCACCCCTCGTCAGGCAATGGCAAACCTCCGAGGGTATTTCTGCCATGAAAAAGCTTCTCATTAAATACATCTGCCGTTCGGAGTCGGCACAAAATTGTAGGTCCCTCCATTTGGTATAATATAAAGAGACGCACACCACAAATATTAGGAGAAGCTCGACCATACACTGAGCTATATAGTGTACGCGCCAAAATTATATATTATTATATAATCATTGTAATAAGTTAAAAAAAAAATATTTTAACAGGTATTTGGTGTATTTTTGAAATGACCAAATTTATCTTAATTGAATTTATATTTCTTGACTTTGCTACGAAATTTCAACAAAGTGTAATTACGGTGTTTAGTTTGATAATTTATCGCGAGAAAAGTGCTAGTCATAATGATTTACTTTCACGTTTTTCAAAGCTCGATTCAAGATAGCAGAGATTTCCAATAAAGTCTAGGTATTTTTACTTTCGATACACATTAGTATGTCCTGGTATTCGCAGAATTTAAACCTTAAGCTTCTCAATACACCCTAAAACCATTAAAGATTTACGCTCAAAGAAAGAGAGAACACAGATGCTGATAGGCTGAAGCTTCGCCTGGAAAATGCTGTAGAAGGGCTTCATAGGCACAGACAAATTTCTTTGGTAGTATACACATTTCTTTGGAATTATGTTTCTTAAGCTTTACTTTTTATTCACATATACATAGTTTGAACTGATAAGTATACACAATTATTTAAATGTTAATTTCTTAAACTTATTTTTTAGATCTGTTGGCAGGCAGTTAGCTAATTTGTAACAGACTTAGCAATCAGTACTTTTCAAATTTCAATAAGCAAGCAAATATATGGGATTATTTTCTACTGTTCAGTCTTAAGTCTAAACTAACATTAACACTTTTTGGAATATGTAATTTTTCTTAGATCATTTAGGAATACTAAAATACGAATAATTAAGAACTATAAAAATAGTATACTTTGGTTGTCAGCATTACCAGGGAATCATTAAGTGTTAATTGCGCTAAAGATTTCGTTCGTCATTATAGTTGAGTGCAACACAATAAGAAATTTGCATAAGATTCAATAAAAAAAAGCCATAAAAGTATAAATTCGTATTTAAGTATATAAATATTTGCATTTTGACTCATTTAAATATTCATATATACATATGTATATATATGTGCATATGCCAATTGTATGTATAAATGATAATAATTTGAAAATAAATAAAGAATGAGAAAAATTAGCATTCAAGAAATATAGATTTTTCATATTGGCCATTTTCGCCAAGCAAGTTATCGAACCAATAATAAATATCTCTATTAATAAGTGTGGGCTTAGGAGGCTAAAACATCCATCAAGGAAGCATAGCCAACCCAGTATAAAAAATATAATAATTAAGTGTGGAAATTGCGGATAATTTGTTGCCTTTTTTTATTTTTTTGCTTAAGCCATTTCTGAAGACATCCAAATTATTCTCAATTGACGCCTGCTAACAAAAATGTTTTAAAAAAATTTCGAAAAACAAAACAAATTTGTGAGGAGTTAGAAGCTAATTTGTTGCTTTAGAAGTTTTCTAAAAATTATGCTAACTTGACGTCTGAAGAATTGGCGGCTAATTAATTGGTAATTTGTTTCCTTACTTTTTATTTTTTTTGTCAAGTGAGCAAAAAATAAAAAAATGCATATTCTTTTGTGTAGAATTTCAAGTGAGCATAACTTCAATTTTTTCAGAAGCAAAAAAAATTAAGCAACAAATTGGCAACAAATTATCTGCAAATTCGTCTTTTAATTAATATATGTTTTGCTGGGGTTGCCATGCTAAGTAGGTAAGTGGCCACTGATAACCAGCGACACACTTAGGCCATTATATAGAGGCCCGTTGTGATACCACCATCTAAACGCTCACCCCCTTGCTGAACCATCCTGATTTCTTGACGAATATTGTCAAAAATCTTGGATCATTTCACCTAATTCACCTAGGTCCCCAAAAAGGGGTGCCCCTCAAAAACGAGCCTTCTTCTCGCTAGCGCTGGTCAGATGCATAAGAGGTGTATAACAGTTTCCTTCTCATCATACTCCTTGCAGCTTCTACAGCATCTGCGGAAAGGTAGTTCGTGACGCGCCTCATGGTTACCTATAAGGCAGTTCCCTGTTAGGACGCCAATTACCCCGTCTTAAGGAATATAGACTACGCGACCGTTTACGATCCCAGACATGGCCCAGACCTACAGTTAATACAGGTCGTTATTTGTGCCCAGTTTTCATTTGCACGAGCATAAACGAATTCTTTTAAAAGCAGCCTGCAAGTATCAAAGGGCATACCAAAGCGTTTTTAACGGGAAGAATCTGCTTGGTTGTTCCCTCCCTCGCAAGTTCATCCGCTATACAGTTACTCTCGTTGAGGTTTAGCCTGTTCTGTTCTGTTCAGAGATTGGCGGCAATCCAGTACAATCTTTGATTTAATCGCAGACGAGCTCATAGCTTGACTGTCACTAAAAATTAAGATGTCCTTGTCCTTTACAGCGGTTTGTAACATTTCCACAGCTTCCTGAGACATCAGCTTAAAAAACACTACAGTTTTCCGGTAACCGAAAATAGCAGCTGAGAGATAGGTCCTGCGAGAAGATCCCTCCTCCTACTCTGCCATTCAGCTTCGAACTATCCGTGAGACTTTCAGGCGGAGTATGGAAATTTCTAAACCTCCCCTCTCTGCTTGGGATCTTTATCGCGAATTTTCTGTCCCTGAACCACAGTATCAACACAGCGATCCGTGTATTCCGGAAGAGAGAGATATAAATAATCAGTATACAAGAGTGCTCTCGTCAGCTAGACTCCCATTGACATGTCTCCCAGGGCCGCCTCTTTCTGACCCACTGATTCTAGTCGTAGAAGGTCCAGAAATACATTCAAGGCGTCGTTTGGTGTTGTTCGCACCGCTCCACTAATTCAGATCACACTAGCCCTCTGCACTTTGCTAAGTAGTTTGATATTAGTATATCTGCTAAGGCAGGTCACCATACAATAACTCCATAGAGGAGAATCGGTCCAACTATCGCAGTATAGATACAGCGGCAAATCCTTGGGCTGAGGCCCCATCTCCTTCCAATGACTCTTTTGCAAGAGTATAGTGCTACGGAAGCCTTCTGATGTCGCTGGATAATATTCCACTTCAAGCTTAGTTTCCAGTCTAAGGTTATACCAAGAAAATTGGCTTCATGGTTTAGACTTAGTCGAATTCCATTCAGTTCTGGCGGGGTTACCTCCGGAATCTTATACTTCCTAGTAAAGAGTACAAGTTCCACCTTTTCCGAGTTTACACTGAGACCACATCGCGCGGACCACCTATCTATGTCGTGTAGTGTTCTTTTCATTAAATCCCACAGGGTTGCCATGCTAACTTGACGGACATTTTGGTATACTCAGCCGTTTAGTTCAAAGCAAGAAAAAAAGGGACAAAATCAAATGAAATTTGAGTGTATATGGGACAAAGATCTGTATGTACATATGTAGCTGTAAGTCATAATTACAAAAAAAAAGACAAAAAAAAAAATCAAATGCAATTCAGAAATAAAATAAAAAAACCAGTTAGAATGTATCTTGGCGAACTTGACCAACTTCTGTGACGAGACGCTGCATCAGCAGAAAGCAATTAAAAAAAAGCAGCGAATTGAACTCTAGCCACAACAACAGCAATAAAACAAACAATTTCTGCACAGCAACAAAATAAATTCTGCTTAAACGAACTTTAGAAAAATATTTCAGAAACAATGTGTTTAATTATATTTTCGACTTAAGAGACTTGAGCTGTTTTTTAAACAAGTTCTCTTTGAATATCTGAATTCTGGAGCGATATTATGTCTTACCTTATGAAATTTCTTAACCCATAAATGTGTTCAAAAATAAAAAAGTACGCAAAAAGTTTTGTTGAAAAACCTGTACATATGTATGTATGTACGTATTAACATACAGAGATTGAACAAAATATGTCAGCAAATAATTTTAAATAAACGTATAACGAAAAAATGACATCGTGCGCAATTTGTGAAGGCAAGAACGGCAAACAATTTCTATTTTAAGCAGTGCCCCGAAGAGGTGTGCATAGAAAGAGGTGGATCGAAGCTTGCCAAATAAATTGTTCAGATTCAGTGAGAAATATTTCAACGAAACCGGATTTTTTTTCGCTGGCAAACGACGAACGCTGCAGCCAAATGCAACACCTACAAAACACCTTTCTCCTGCACCAGAATAGCTTAATTTGAATAAACATCTAAAGGAAAAAAATTGCTTAAAATTGTTATTTTGAAAACAATTGGCATTTTTTCATTCCATGGACTAGCTTGGATGTTTACTTTGGTTACGTTTTAGCTATTATTTATCTGCGCTGTCCTAAACAAACATATGTATGTATGTATATATTTATACTAATTTTATAAAATCGCTTATATGAAAAATGTTTGTAGTGGCATACTAATTTTCCGAAATTAAAACCCTTTACTTTTGGGTTGAAGTTTTTGAAAAACCAAACATATTGCAAGCATAAGGTTTTTGATTCGCCAAACGCAGTCTACAGCGTAACATGCTCTGTTTGTGTGCGTGGTAGGGATGGGTAAATTCGATATTCGGTTTTTAATCGAATTTTAGGGAAAACTTTCCAATAAGGAACCACGCTTTGAAAAAAACGTCTTATAAGGGGAGGTAGAGGAGGGTCCTCTGATTCTAAATCTGAAAGTCCCACCCTCCGGAGGCTTATAGTTTTTAAGTTATTTGCGTTTAAAGTTGCGAAAAATATCAATTTTAACCACACTTTCTCCTTTGTGCAGCAATGAAATGAAAATACCGTGCTGCCACACATGATGAAAATATTTAATTACAAAGTTTTAATGTATTATTAGATATTGATTTATTTAAGAAAAGCGACGCAGGCGAGAATTTTTAATAGAAAAGCGGGCGATTTTTAATAAAAATGTTCAATATACTACGAGATATTGTTTTATTTGAGAAAAGCGGCGCGATTTTTTATTAAATATATGCAATATTTTACGATATATTGATCAATTCGAGAAAAATGCCGCTGGGGAAAATTTTTATAAGATTTTGATTCATTCGAGAAAATTTTAAATATTTTACGAGATTTTGATTTTTATGAGAATAGGTCCGCTGGTGAAAATTGACCGAGATATTGATTTATTCTATAAAAGCGCCGCAGGCGAAAATTTGTAATAAAAAATCGCGCGATTTTTTATTAAAAATTTTCAATATTTTACAAGACATTGGTTTATTCGGGCGATTATATCGGGCCATTTTATATTAAAAGCGCCGACTTTATCTTGACTATGACTACAGGCCAATGTGTTTACTTTTAAAACGTATGGCAGCACACTTTGCCTCATACTGTCGGCCATAGTTATTTTTGTTTGTTTGCTGAAAGTGGTAAAAATTGGGTACACATTTATAAACGCGTTTATTAAGTTAAATATAAATAAAAAATGTTAACAAAGTACTATATACGCACGTAAATAAACCAAATATTGTGTATTGCATAAAATATAAGCGACAAGTGTTATTTTGACAGCACATTTGCTGGTGGTAGTGCAGAAACTTTAAAAGCAAATTTCTTAAATAAGAATATTAATAAAATAAAAACAGTTATTAAATTAGACAAAGAGGGCCTCCCCCAACATCCCCACCAAGTTTCGTGACCAAACTCCTTCTACATTCGCTGAAATCGCGAATGGTTCCTTATTGGAAAGCCAACCCGAATTTTACTCTAAATTATCGAATTTTTTTATTCGAACTTTGCGATGCTAAAATTCGGTACAATCGACTTTTGGTAGAAAAAATTCGATTTTTTTGGTTAATTTTCAAAGGACGGCAACTTTATATTTTTACTTCAGAAATGCATATTTGAAATAAAGCTGTCATCGTTTCGTTTCATATATTCATTTCCTTGTATTTGTAAAGTGCGTGCTCGGCAAATTTATGGTAAATTTTTGAATTATTAAAAATACTAATATGCGACCAAGTATTGTATGGCAATATTTCTACCAGAAAAACAAAGAAACTGCTGAGTGTTTGCCCTGCTCAAAAAACTTCCAATATCACAGCAGCACAACAACGTTAAAGAAGCATCTAGAGAATATGTACAAAATAAATTTAGAAGTGAGTGTAAAGAAGTTTTATTTATTTTAATGACTAAATAATTCTTATTTATAGCAAACAACCGATTTAGAAAAGATTTTAGACAGCAGTGATGAAAATTTGGAGGTAAGAATGGCTTACTTGCCTGTCGAGTCTCATGTTTTTAGGGTGCGTCATCTGGCGGTTGGTATATTTACTTACACCACTCCAACCATGGAAAATTTTTCGAGTTATTAAAAAAATGTCTGTGCCAAATATCCTTATAGAACACGCTTTACGGATGCATTGATAATTTCTAATCTTTTTTCTGTTATTATTAATATTAATTTTTTTTAAGTCATGTCACAAGAAGCCAATGCGGGTTGGTCCATTAGAAAAATCGTTTGAGAAGGTGGCTTCTTTTTCAGGTATGTATCCGTTTTTTAAACAATCTTTTATGATTGAAAACTAATTACCTTCTTCAATTTTAAAACTAATCATTGTAATTTTAGTTAACAGTTCTAGATCGAATTTAATAACAAATTCCTTAATATATATGTTGGCTGTGGATGACATGCCGCTTTGCACACCTGAAAGGAATAGGCTTTCCCCGGAGCACCTAAACATGTTAGTATTTTTACGCTTAATTTGTGATATTATTTGGATTTTTTACATACACGTAGTTTCCTTTGCTACAATTTTGGTTTCTGGTTGTAGTGGTAATTTACATATCGTTTGACATATGTAAAACATTAACTGTAAATAAATGTTTTGTTAATCAATTAAAGACTAAAAATATGCATTTCTTTCTTTTAATAGAGACTTCACCTCCTTCTAATATTCATATGCTTTCTGAGCTCACGAATAAAGATAAGTATATAAACGTAGTTTAAGTGAACTATATTAATTTTATTTTTTATCTTAAATTTTTTGTATATTAATTGTAATCCGATGAAACTAGAAATAACTGCAAATATCCCTCCCATTTGAATTTTTTATCTTGTTAACTGATTTAAATGTTCAGTTAGCAAATTTTTGTGAAAAATTCGAAAAAACCAGAACAAATCGAACTTTTCATACCGAAATTCGAATCAAAAACCCGAATTTCAGAAAAAAATTCGAAATTCGAGAAAAATCGAACTTTTCTTCCAACTGCGTGGCACGAACTGTTTCTCTCTCTTCCATCGCTTCACATCTTTTACTGCATAAATTAATGAAGTAAAGTACATACATACATATGTGTGTATGTACATATGTTGCTAAGAGAGTAAAACAACAATGAATTACGTGTACAAATGAACGCAGAACAAGTGAATTAGCGCTAAACTGCGTACATTTTCTGCTGCACAATGAAATGCTCATATAAATTGCCGTATGTATGCATGTCTATACTATTACAGCCGTTGGAAAATAGTTAAGAACGATGCATTGGCAACCATACATATATGTATGTATGCGCATCTTTTATCGAATACGCCGTCATAACTGTAATTTTTGTGCTTGAATGTGTTTGCTGTTTTCACTTTGTTCATTGCATTGATCTTTTACTGAGAAATATATGTATCGGGTGTTTTTTTTAGGGGTATAGAACTTCGAATTGAAATAAAACACAAGAAAATCGTTTTAAGGTCCATCAATTTGGCTTTATTGAAAGGATAATTTTATGCCATTAATGTTTAAATATGATTTCGGGCATGTGGCCGCCGCGGCTGGCTCGAATAAAGCCAATTCTACAGGTCCAATTTTCAACCACTTTTTCGAGCATATGGGGCCGTATGTCGGCAATAACGCCACGAATGTTGGCTTCCAATTCCCCTAACGTTTCTGGTTTGTTGGTGTAGACGAGCGACTTCACATATCCCCAAAGAAAATAATCCAATGGTGTCAAATCACACGATCTTGGTGGCCAATTGACAGGTCCATTCCGCGAAATTATGCGCTCAGCGAATGTTTCCTTCAATAAATCGATTGTGACGTGCGCTGTGTGGCATGTAGCGCCGTCTTGTTGGAACCACAACTCATCCACATTCATGCCATCCAATTCGGGAACAAAATAGTCGGTTATCATGGCTCTATACCGGTCTCCATTAACGGTAACTGCATTATTGCGGAAGAAGTATGGCCCAATGACTCCACCAGCCCATAGAGCACACCAAACAGTCAGTTTTTGTGGATGTAATGGCGTTTCAAGGGTCTCATGTAAATTCTCTTCACTCCAAATGCGGCAATTTTGCTTGTTGACGTAGCCATTCAACCAAACATGAGCCTCATCACTGAACAAAATTTTGCGATGAAAATCAGCATCGAGATCAATCTCATTTTCGGCCCATACACCAAAATCACGACGCATTGCATGGTCTCGCGGCTTTAATTCTTGCACAAGCTGGATCTTGTAAGGTCGCAAGCCAAGATCTTTGCGCAAAATCTTCCACAAAGTTGATGGACAAAGCTCCAATTGCTGTGCACGGTGGCGAATCGATTCATTCGGGTCCTCTTCAACACTTTGCTCTACAGCGGCAATTGTTTCTTCGGTGCGCACTGTTCGACGTCTCTGCGGATGCGTATTATCACATAGAGTAAACGTAGTGCGAAAACGATCCATGGTTAACCGAATTAATTGCTCTGATGGACGATTATGTCGACCATAAAATGGACGGAGCTCACGGTAAACTTCGCGAACTGAACCATTATTTTCGAAATAAATTTGCACGATTTGCAAGCGTTGTTCTTTTGTCAACCTGTTCATGATGAAATGGCAAACCAAACTGAACATAAATGACATTAGAGTTGCCAGATTTGACCACAAAATGCCAGTTTTATCTCTATTCGAAAAACAAACCTGTAAAAAAAACACCCTATACTTAAGAACGATTCGGTTTTTGTACACAATTTTGTAAATTTTATTCTGTTTGATATTCTACCTGGTAAGTTTATATAAAAGAAAGTATTTTGAATATTCCTGACTGCAATTTGCTTTAGTTAAAACTATTGAATAATGTCAAAATGGAAAAATTGCACCCCAGCTCTTCGAAAAGCAATCATTGAGTTGCAAATAACCGGATTATCCTACAGTGATATTGCAACACAATTCAACCTTTCTGAAACGATGGTGTTTATTGATTTAATATATATTTCGGAGTTGAAAACACCAGAAAATGTTTCCAGAAAGGAAAAAGCTCGAAAAACTTCTAACCAGGTTGATAGGTTGATCGTTAGGTTATCAAAACAGGACCCGAGGAGGAGTGCTACAGACATCCATTGTGAAAATTTATGTTTACCTAGAAAAGTCAATAACGAAAAGAACAGTTGCACTTCGATTCGCAGAGGCTGGCCTTCACGGTCGATTGGCACAGAAAAAATCCTTGAACACATATCATGGACACAAAATCAGTGACATTTTATTTAGCGATGAAACGAAAATAATGCGGTAAAGTACGTTGAGATACTCGAAAATGTAATGCTGCCGTATGCAGAATTGAATTTACCAGTGATTTGGAGATTTCGACAGAAAAATGATCCGAAGCATACTTTGGTGTTGTAGGATCAACTGCTTGAAAAAACCAATGGGAGTCCATTCCTGTTGAACGTAGTAGAAGTTTATTAATGTCAATTATGTTTTTCTAAGAAAAATTTAGTAATATATGTTGAAAACATCTTCAGTTTATGAAATAAAGCTTTTTATCCTAGATATTAAAGCAATTTTATTGAAAATAATCTCAAATGGCTAGAAGTAAGCATCGTTCTTAAATATTTTTCATCCGCTCTATATAAAATTGATTATATGAGGAATGTTTGTCGTGGCTAGAAGTTTATTAATGTCAATTATGTTTTTCTAAGAAAAATTTAGTAATACAGTGGAACTTCCCTAACTCGAATGTCCAAGGGACAGAAAGTAGAGTTCGAGTTACGGAAAATTCGAATTAAGGAAAATACACTAAGTTGAGTTCAAATTTATTTACATATGTATGTATGTACATGTTTATTTAAAAAGACAGTTTGTAATACATATGTAGTATATAAATAAATGTATATAAATTCTTATTGGAAAAAATTGGTAATTTTTTTTTGTTTAAATACGGACCATTTCTCTTTCTCTATAAAATGTTCCACTACATTTATTGACGCATGTACCGCATTGGGAACATTTTCTTTTGACGAAGTAAAATTTCTTAGGGTCTGGATAGCAGAATACGCTTGATTAAATGTGGGTATAGTTTCAGTTGTTGTTTCAACCTCGCTTTCACTAGAGACTTCCTCCTCTAAGTCTGAAACAATAGATTATTTGTGTTGAACAATGCTACATTTTACAAATTTTACTTTAGACCTACCTTTTCCAGAAGGAACTAGATTTTCCATGACGCTATCTAAAATGTCTTCATCTGTTGGGAATCCCATTGTTTGCACACCATCGTCAATATCGACGTAATCATCAAAAGACACATTATCGGTTCCCATTGCCGTTCGATATGTGGTCCAAATTTGTTTCAATTCAGACAATGGAAGATCGTCTTCTTCATCCCAGTCATCCGTAGTAGCATTCTGCATTAACTCACCTTTAGCAAAACCAGCCTTTCTAAAACAATTGCTGATTGTTTGTGGTTTTACATCCAAATTCCAGGTTTTGTTTAGATCCCTGATTGCATCAAGTAACGACACAGTCGTAGGAGTTGGTTCTTCCATATGGGCCAAAACTTTCATCACAATTCGTTTTCTATAATGTTGCTTAAGATTTTGAATAATCCCTTGGTCCATTGGTTGTAGAACAGACGTCAAATTAGGAGGAAAATATTGCAGTTTAATGTTTTTTAAATTTGCTTGTACATTTTTAGGATGTGCGGGACAATTGTCAACGAACAGTAGTATTTTCCTATTTTGGGCAACAAAGACTTTATCTAGCTTTTTGAGCCACTTATCATAAATTTCACTTGTCATCCACGCTTTTTTGTTGTACTCATAGTCCACATCAAGTGATTTTATACCCTTAAAACAACGTGGGTTTTTTGACTTGCCGATAACTAGCAATTTCAACTTTTCTGAACCATTCATATTGCTTGCAACCATAACGGTAATTCTCTCCTTGCTGTTTTTGCCACCAAAGCATTTTTGACCTTTAAAGGCTAATGTTTTATTGGGTAAACATTTAAAAAAAATGCCCGTTTCATCTGCATTAAAAATATCGTTTTCGTGGTATTGTCTGATTAAATCTGGCAAAACTTTTTTTTTCCAATCTTCACTAGACTGTAAATCGGCTGAAGCACTTTCTCCACAAATCGACATTTGTGCGATATTATGCCTTTTTTTAAATTTATCTAACCACCCTACACTAGCAGAAAAATTTTCGCGACCCAAAGCAACCGCAAATTCTTTAGCTTTTTCTCTGATTAAGGTTCCCGAGAGAGGAAGATTTTTCTCACGTGCGGTAGTAACCCACTTAAGCATAGCTTGATCAACATCATTATTGACGCAAGTTGTAATCCTTTTTCGTTTGGAGTTAAAATTATAGTCACCTTTTTGTTCTAAAAGTTTTTCTTTGTTTTTCAAAATGGTTGATAACGTGTTAGGAGGAATCCCAAATATTTGTGCAATGTTTTTTTTTTTGTTTTCGCCCTTTTCTACCTCGGCAATTAGTTTTAACTTTTCATTAAGCGTTAAACACTTTACACTTCGTTTTGGTGTCATTTTAGTCCAATATCACTACAAAAATTGACAATTTTCACCACCGTTCTAACAACAACTGATACAATCTTATGTAAGTGCGTGCGACGCTTGCTAAGAAATTTAAAATACAAGTCGTTATATGTCGCCGACTCGCAGCTTGGTAATTCCCCGAAAATGCGGTAGGTGTTTCCCCGAAAAATTCGAGTTACGCTTGGTTACCGCCGCAGTTTCTGTGACATTTTAGTTCGTGTTTTAGAAATATTCGGGTAACAGAAATTCGACTTATAGGGAAAAAATTACATAGTGATGTTATAAAAACGTATTTTGTTCTTAAAGAAATTCGATATAGAGAATATTTCGAGCTACGGAAGTTCGAGTTAGAGAAGTTTCACTGTATATGTTGAAAACATCTTCAGTTTATGAAATAAAGCTTTTTATCCTAGATATTAAAGCAATTTTATTGAAAATAATCTCAAATGGCTAGAACTAAGCATCGTTCTTAAATATTTTTCATCCGCTCTATATAAAATTGATTATATGAGGAATGTTTGTCGTGGCTTGGCTATCAAAGTACTGAACCGATTTTAATAATTCTTTTTTTTTTTTAAATTAAGCCTTTGTTGAAAACAGCTGAGTGGCATACTTATGTATATGTTTTACTATTAGAAGATAAACACCTTTTTTTTGGCGGAAAAGATCGAAAAAATACAAAGCATTATACACAATTTTTAATCGAAATAGGATATGAAAAAATGTTTGATGTTTTTTTTTTCAAGTTATTAAATAAAAAAGTTTGAAAAAGTTTTTCCAATTTCAACGCGGGACTTATTATTCTAGAGCACTTACATAACTTTTTCATATGGAAAAAAATGCTTAAAAGATTTCGGTTTACCCGAACTGTGGTATTTTGAACTTATAACGTACAAGCTTTTGTATATGCGTTAGACAACGATTAATATTAATCAACTACAGCCATTTTTATTAGAATATGAACCAAAGCTAACATCAGAGCAGTTACTATACGTAATACATAGTATATGATAAGGTCATATCTAGCGTGAGACGCGCAGACGCGCCTTGAGGAACAGGCAAGACGTTTGTGACTTTATTTTTTTTGGCGAAAGTTTCTAGTGAAGCCAAAATTACTATTGCTGTAGCCTCTGTTGGTATTATTGCTACTCTTCTAAGTAGGGGAAGAACTGCTCACTTCGCTTTCAAACCACCTCTTATTTTTTCACCAGAGCAGACCTGTACGAGTATACGTTGATAAAATAAAAAAATTGTCATTCAAATCAGTTTACTGATACCTACTGAAAATAGACAACGGTACCATATCCAGCACTCGCGATGACTACACTTCATATGTTATGGAAAACTGGGTTAGAACGATTAAACAACTTATTGTTATCCAGATATGAGTAATGTGCCATTCTGCCACAGATGAGATTAACAAAGTAATTTCGCTAAGCGTCCCTACAGAATACAAAGTATATAAGTCTATGGACTCTTTGACAGAACAAGGTGATGTTGTTCACTAACCAATGGAGTTTCTTAACTCTCTATTTAAACTGCCGGGACTATCACCAAATTAATTAAATTTTTAAAATTGATACACCAACAATACTTTTGCGAAATCTTAAGCCTCCAAGTTTATGTAACCGGACACGACTCTAAATCGTGCGTTTTATAAATAATACTATACAAGCGAATATTTCAACCGGGACTGCAGCAGAAAAAAGCACCATGATCCCAATGATCTCAAAAAATTTACAGTTTAGTTTCTAACGAGTACAATTCCCCGTAAAAACATGCCCTGCAATACCAATTAATAAGTCACAAGGGCCAATTTTTAGTACCATTGGTATTCATCTTCGTTTATTCTCACGGTCAGCTATGTATATATATTGCGCTGTCGCGAATTGGTGCCCCACAAAATCAAACATTACATATTCCAGGAAATGGAAACAAAACGCGGAATGTTGTGTTTACAGAAGTTTACAATAACAAAAAAATTACCATCTCTTTTACTTTTATCTTTGAACTTTTTGTTTCTGGTTTTTACTCTTAATCAACATAACAAGTTTTTTTTGGTATTCGAATTTAACTTTATTATATTCAAATAATAAGGGGTTTTTTTGCTGGCTCGAGGTCAAGTGTTTATAGAAATAAAACACGAAGTTTTATTTTTTTTGTCGATATATTTCGATTGCACTCCGGCAATCGTCTTCAGGGCAAAAAATTATTTAACACGTCCGCTCCTTTTGACGTGGAGCCGGAGTGCAATCGAAATATATCGACAAAAAAAATAAAACTTCGTGTTTTATTTCTATAAAAACTTGACCTCGAGCCAGCAAAAAACCCCTTATTTAAAATGGAAAGGTCGCCAAAATCAATGTTATTAAATATTCAAATAATTTTAATAAATCCCTTTTACTTATACCATAACAAAACCAAACACTTGTATATCATTTGCAAAAAAAAAATTGTGGTGGCAACGCCATGGGCATGTGCTAGTATATATATATATACATTAGGGTGACAATTAAATGTATGGAGTATTTTTTTTTTCTTTATTGTTTTGGTCTCAGTGTTTTTTTGTGTGTAGTTTTATTTAAAAAAAATTCTAGTAAAATTTCAAGGTCGTAGGAAGAGGATTAGGGGGCGCGTCGGCCCCCCAAAGTTACACAAAATACGTTTTTTCACGCAAATTCTTACTTTGACTGCTTGTAACTTTCTCTGTGTTTTTTTTTTTTAAACATTACTGGCGAAAGATGTTCATTAATATGTCTACAATAACATCTGTCAATAACATTTTTGTCTAATGTTAATATTTAATGAAAAAAACTTAAATATAGGAGAAAAAGTACGCCTCAATGTCGATTTATTATACTTAAATAAAACTACTTATGTATATGATTTCTCTTTTTATTAATATTGTTTAAAGCACTTGAGACAATGTCTTTTTATTACAGTCCGGAAACCGATGGCGGTAATCGCTAACAATTTTTAAAACAAATTGTTTTTGGCGTTCATTTTTGGTAAATAGTTTATTATACTCTTCCATCAATTTAACCCCCCTTTCGGCAGTGTCATTTGTAACATTTCATTTTTGCATCAGTTCAGCCGCTTTACAATAAGATTGGTCCTGCTCCCATTTGTCTGGGTTTAATTTAAAAAAATCAGTATTTATTTGAAATCTTTCAAATAATGCTTTTGTTTCGGCAGAGACGAACTGTTCAATTCCGTCATGAAATATTTCAACGATTTCTCAATCATTTATTGTAGCTCGCTTTGTGTTTTGCTCTTGTTCAAAATCATTTTCCAAAGCCGCCACCATTTTTTGTTTTGAAAAAAGGGATACGTTGCTGTCAAAAAATGCAAGACCAACCGCCTCAGGGCTTAAATACCACAAGTGGTTCCTGAACTTTTTAAGAGCAACATAAGATATAGCAGCATCAATTTTTTTGAAGTTTTCAAGTTTTTGTAAAAATAAAAAATCTTGATATGGCGCTTTAATGGCCAAAGGAGCAGAAAACCACGCTTCGACATAGACTTCAGCAATAAAAACACAAATTTGACGAAGCCCATTTAATTCAGTTGCTGAAAGCTGGAACTCGTTACGGAATAAAAATATTTTTAGACAGTAAATCGCTTTTGCCATCCACCTTGCATGGTGAACAGCTCCTGGCGATCGAAACATTAGGCTGTTTGGATGTGTCCTTTCTGGTTTTTGACCCAGGAAGAGCAAAGTGAGTTCCAAGAATTCTTTATAGTCTTCCCTGGGTTGTTTTTCTTCCAAGATATTATTTACTGCACCGATAATGCGAACAGCAGACTCTTTCATGTACGTCTTGACAGTTGGATCGTTGATGCCATACTCATAGTTTTTAGCATCAATCTTAGCCCAAGCATTTTTAAATTTCTCAAACATTTTAACGTTTGGACTTCCATAACAGCTTATTTTTTCTTCGAAAACGCATCTTAAAACAATCTCGTATATATGATGACGGCATGGTAACCATAAAAGTTGTCGTTGTAAATTATTTTCAATTAACGTACAGGTACCATTGAAACGCCCAGTATTGACCGCTGTTGTATCAAACACTAAAGCTTTGATGTGATTTTGCAGACCATATTCATAAATAGCATCGCATACAGCGGATGCCTGTTCTTTTCCAGTACCGGAATCAAGTGCAGGTATTTCAAGAAGCTGTTCAACTTTACCGCTCGATATTATTATAGGCAACCTATCAACTTTATCATTTCCCGTCAGCGCCGGCAAAAGTTTACCATCCCAATGAAGGCAGATAGCGTCGAGCTCATTTAATTTTAATTTATTTTTTAATGCTGAAATTCTTTCTTCACGGATTTGTTCCCTTTCCTGGTGTACAGACGTTCGGTTTAAAATATAATCTTCAACATTATTACCCAGAGCTTCAACGACTGCGCTTATTAGATGAACCGCATGTCTGTCACTGATTTTACAGACATCGAGTGCGGCCGCCAGTTTTGGTGTTAGTATTTTATTTGTTCCCCTACATTTTTTGGCTGGAGGTTGACTACAACGTGGGTCACATTCCATATCTGGAAAACTGTTATCATTCTCTGAAGATTCAGATGACAGCAACTCTGCAGTTTCATCTAATAAAAACGACTTAATTTAAAGAAAATAAAAAATAAACAATAACATACAACGAACCAATTAATGCAATTTCACGATTATTCCGCTCCACTTGTTGTAATAAATTGTTGTTGCGTTCTTCAAGTCGGCACTCTCGGCGTACTTCTTCGTAATCGATACCATACATAAAGCCTGGGCGCCCCGTTTTTCGTTGACTTATCAAGAAATCAATATCTTCTTGATTCGACATTATTTTTAATGCACTTGCATGCGCCACGTCAAAAAGCATATCCAATTTTTCTTTCCACGTGTTTACTTTGCTCTTATGGAAATTAGAAGTCTTCTTTGAATCTTTTTGAAAGCTTTGCCATTCTTTATACAATTTCTCTACATTTGTAATGCAGTGTTGTTTATCCTTGACCGGAATGCGGGCTTTTTCCCAGAACACGAATAGTTCTTTTACAACTAAATCTGAACTTTCCCGTAAATTTTTTTTTACTACACGTAAATTGAAAAACAAAACTTTCAACACTTCTATATTGGAGGGTAGTTTACTTCCCGTTAATGAGTTGGTACAATAACCAATTAAATATATGCGTTCACGTAAATTTCTAGCAGACATTTTCGACTTTTCACATTCAAATATTCACTTCGAATGATTTTTTTGCAAATTTAATGCTATTAAAAAATGTTTGCGGCTGCTGCATATAACTGTAAAATAAGAATCTATTTTCCGAGAAACATTGGTGCTGATTTTTTGTCGGTAGCTTACGCAAGCATTGAGAATAATATTGTTGAGGTTGTAACGGGAATATTCTCGGTCACAATTGTCAATATTATAGATCGCTTCAGCATACAGGCAAAAAAAATTTGAAGCAAACTTTTAAAGACAATTCTTACACTTGAAAACAAAAGTAAACAAAAAAAGTCTGAAGTTTGGACTAGCGAGGTCTTACTGTATATAATTGTTGAAGCTACTCTTACGTAAATCATAAGGAATTTTCTATATGAATCTTTAATTAAATAAATCTGAACAAAATCCAAAATTTGAATCATATAAGTAATTTTATTTAAGTATAATAAATCGACATTGAGGCGTACTTTTTCTCCTATATTTAAGTTTTTTTCATTAAATATTAACATTAGACAAAAATGTTATTGACAGATGTTATTGTAGACATATTAATGAACATCTTTCGCCAGTAATGTTTAAAAAAAAAAACACAGAGAAAGTTACAAGCAGTCAAAGTAAGAATTTGCGTGAAAAAACGTATTTTGTGTAACTTTGGGGGGCCGACGCGCCCCCTTATCCTCTTCCTACGACCTTGAAATTTTACTAGAATTTTTTTTAAATAAAACTACACACAAAAAAATACTGAGACCAAAGAAAATATCACTTTCGAAATTAACTGTCACCCTAATATACATATATATAGATTACCGATTATTGCACAGCAAAATATATTTCAATGCTTCTAGCACAATTCCGCAGCATGTTGATTTGTTTAGGGTCGATTTCAGCAATCTTTCTACAGTAAAAAGGCTCCCTTAAATAGAACTTTGCAAGAATTCAAATAATTTCGAGTTCTCTTGAGCTTGATCACTCTATGCCAACGATTATTTTCCGTAACCGACTTGAATTTCATAGAAGTAATGTCAGTAATACTTATTAATAATTAGGGAGTTCACAACCACTGTCGTATCTCGTATTTCGTCGTATCGCTTATTAGAATAAACTAGTTTTAACCTGTTGTTATTGTTTCACATATTAAATTTTCGTATTTCAATACAACTCTGAAAGTTATGTTTAATATGTTATTTGTGTGTGTTATTCGATCAGCTATTTCTGTTTATCATCATTTTAGGCCAACTTTTGTTTAAAAAAATGTTAAATTAAGGCGAATAGTGATGTACATATACATATTTTAAAGAAATCATCCGTTTAAGTTTATTGAAAGTGATTTTTTGCTGATTAATTGCTTGAATACCACGTACAATAGTGAGCGAAATAACACGGTGCGTTCACAAGCTCCTCTGTTATTTAAATAACGCACTAAAGAAATACGACCAATAACACGCTTGTGTACTACCTAAATATGTAAAACTTCTATCACTTAAGTGTAGTCTGTATAAATCTGTGTTAATTGATTTCCGTTTTGACATAATAAGCATCCCGTCATTACTTAGCATACATGTTTGAATACACATTGACTTTAGCGAGCATTCAAGGTAAAAGCAAGTAGATATTTATATATAGTTGGAACGATTTTCCGTCATCCCTTGTCAAGTTTGGTAAAAGCAAGTAATTTTTTTATACATAGACTTATCTTACCTCATCTAGTTACATAGATAAAAGAATAATTGGCTTATCTTTGAGAATGCGTTGAGCAGCTTAAGTATTGAAATGTATATTCTAAATAAATTTTAACTTAAAAAGAAGCTCAAAAGAAATATCGTCAAACGAACGACTAATGAGATGTCGAAAAATTAGCAAGAAGCATTAAAATAAATAAGAAAGATGCCCAATTAAGTTGAATTGTCAGCTTTTAGAAATTTTGAGAAAACAAGCAGATACGTGATGAAATGAAATTGAATAGTCAATTGTTATACAGCAATGATAATGCAAGTATGATAATATTTGTAATAATGAGGAATTGAATAATTAACAAAAACAAAGTTGACATAGAAATGTACATATGTATAATCTTTTGTGATAAAATCAAAAAAAAAATTACGATAGCAATAACATATTGACGTTGAATTAAGTGGCAATTAAACCCAGAATTGGCTACATACATACATATTTAGCTTGAGAAAATATTTCGGAACAACGAATAGCAGAAAAGAAATCAACGAATTCAGGTCATGTACACACATATGTATATACATTTATTTATATATATGAATCTATTCTGAACTATGCAAAAATAATACAATTAATAAATAAAAAGTAACAAATGAAAAAAGGTGCAATATTTTCCCAGAAATATATCAATAAACAATTTAAAAATAACAGTACGTACCCACCATAAACCAAGATGAAATATTGCAAGGCAATACACAAAGAAAACGATATTTTATAAAATCACAACTCCAAAGTTATAAAAATAAATATAAAGGAAAATATGTATATATTTTTGCAGCTACAATAATACGTTTGTATGTATCAGCTGCATTGTGCGAGATAACAACTCGCGCGTGAGTTCAAGAGTACAATCGGCCGGCGGCGCCCAACGCACACAAATACTGCTAGTGTAATTTTTGCTATCACTGCATCAGTTCATTACGGGGGTTCACTTTCGAAAGTTAAAAGAAATTATTACAAACTTGAAAATCATTGAAATACTCGTAAACTTAAATTTAAATTTTTATTGGCAATTTCATTTTATTTTATATACATAAATTCCATTGTATTTTTGAACTATGTATGTACATATATACACCAAAATTAAATTATAATGAGCATTTTCAATAAAGTTGTATAAACTATCCAATATTAGTACAAAAGATTGTGTAAATTATGGATATTCGCACTAAAATTCAATGTTTGTCCACACTTTGTTTTAAAGTTATTTACAAAAAAAAATTTACAACAAATTCAAAAATCGAAATTTCTATTTTTTTACGTTAAATCGTTTGTCCATTGTTTGTCCACGTTTTTTTACCAAAACTTTTTGTTTGTACCTTTGTTTAAAAAAATAATAAAAATAATAGTCCGAACTTTATTCGCTTTAAATCGCTTATCCAGCTTTGCTATAGTATTCCCAAGCAAACAATTTATATTTAATTTTTAACTTTATGGTTTTTTCATAAAAATTTTTTTGTTTTTTTGTTGAAAGGGTGGACAAACGAAAATTTTTGGTGGACAAACGTTGGGCAAACGATTTAGCTTGGAAAAAGTTGAATTTTTAACTTTTAGGTTTCTTCATAAACAATTTTTTTTTAAATAACTTTTGAACAAAAGGTGGAAAAACGAAATTTTTTGCGGGAGAATACTTTAGCAAAGCTGGATAAGCGATTCAAAGCGAAAAAAATTCGTAATATTATTTTTAATTTTTTTGTAAATTTTATTTATGTCCAGAATATACATACATATGTATGTTTATATATTATTTGCAAAGAGTAAAAGAACTTCGGCAAAAGTTACAGCTTAAAAATAAAACCTTTTAAATTCCAACTCGCTCACAAAGCTCAATTCAAGTGCGATCATCTCGTATAATACATTTGCATAAAAATGCAGATCTTAAAAAAAATGTATTTGTTATTGGTTGGCCATATAACTATTAAATTTTTAATTTGTTTTGAGCTTCAAGACCGATTAGTTTTTGGGAATAATTATAAGAAAAAATCAACAATACTCAAAACGGTAGAAGTTATAGCACTTTTGCGGAGATCCCCAAATCTCCTCATCAGACTTCTTTCTTCTTGGCTTACACTTACGCTGTGAGCTGTCTTTTCGCTTTACACCTTACTCCAATCAAGTGCGGTTGTTCTCCCGCTATTTATACTTGATTGTGTAGTTGTAGATTGTGCTATTTATATTTTGTATAGAATTTTGTAAAAAAAAAACCGCTTCCTAATTTTTAAATCAAGAAAAAATTGGATCTTGTTCCAAGTAAAAAGAAAGCCACATCAATGTATATGTAACTAATACCCGAACTCAGTAAGCAGTCTCAGTTTTTAACAGAGACAAAAGTCACAAATTTAGACCAGTTGGCATTCATTAGTTTCAAAATAAGGCCTCTAGTCTCAAATGAAGTCTCTAAATTGTGACTTGATGATAAGCAGGTCACAAAAAATTTAATTAAAAACAAAGGAGAAAAACGTGAAAGCGAGGAAAAGCAATAATCTCTAGCTCATTTCGAGACTTGAGATGATACGAAGTTACTGAATTCGGGCATAAATGCATTTATTTCTATGACAGAAATCAGTATCTAATAGAGACAAAAGTCACAGACCAGTTGGCAGTAATTGGTCTCAAAATAAATTGTCTAATTGTGACGAGGAGATAAGCAGGTCACAAAAATTAAAACCAACTTAAAAAATTAAAACATAAAAACGAGGAAAGACAATAATCTCCCACTCATACATAGTAGTATCAAATTTTAAAACTTCAGATTGCATCAAATTACTAAATTCCGGCATACATTTTTGGAGTCAATCTATTTTTTCTTTAGTTTTTATAAAACTTTATATTGAAAATGCTCTTAAAAGGACGAAAAGCCTTCAAATATTGTACGAGTATAACGCCTTACTGACAATAATTGAGCGAGCACATTGAGTGAGCTAGTAGCACTTATTGTACATAGGTAAGACGAAAAATAATTTGTCGATGCCTTCCAGTCCTCTAATGAAATTTGTTTAAATATATAAAATCTTTTATGATTACTTCGTTGTGTTTTTTTCTGAAAATTATTTGGATATCAAATAAATATAATAGCCTTATCTAATTGATACGCACTTTGTGGTTGCCGTTTCAATAAAAATCTAATGGAAGTAAAATAAGCCGCTGCGCTGCTATATTTCGATTGTTTTTCAAAGGCTATATCTTTACAACTAGGTAAAAAGCTGGTTTTGGAGATTAAAAAATAACCGATTTATACGATTTTCTAAAACTCAAAATTTCAAAAAAAAACCGTAAAAAATGTATGAAAAGACCGGTTTAAAAAAACCGAGTCAATAACCCTACTACGTCAATACAGCTGATCTTTGTGAAGTATATGTTATATGATATAAAATTTTAAAGCAGGCTTATTTATTTTTACAATAAAATAAGCAAATAAAATATTTCCTCAAATCCAATAAAATATGTTTATTGCAAATCCGAATAAGGAAGGGGAGATTTAGAATGTGTTAAAGTTATAGGAAAAAAATTTAAATTTGTATAAAAACTGTATGTACACGCATAGAAAAAAACAGAATAAATTAAGCTTCAGTGCAACTTCAGCTGAAACTTCTAACAATAACTTAAAACATTATTAAATACTGAATCGGTAAACTCAACTTTAACATTACTTTCTATTTTCAAAAATGATTCGTACTTTCAACGTAAATACAAGTGGTCGACCTTATATTATTAGTATATGTATTTCTGTTATATTTATTTTATTTTTGTATTTTATTTAGAAAATAAACCTGTCAATATAATAAAGTAGTCAAATGATTGTGAATACCTCTAAAAACCTCTACAAACAACTCTGTAAAATCATTGCTAATGGTACCACTACAATTGAAATGTCACTTAATTAAAACGCTAGCAAATCAAAATTCAACAGACTTGCTGTTCTGTTTTGTTATAACTTGTGCTAATTTCTGGGTAATCAGATACGGGTGAAATGTATTTAAAAGAATTTTTTTTGACACTTCAAAATGTATGCCGATTTGTATATACATAAGTGTTGCCTTACTGTCATGCGTTCGACTACCGCCGAATCCAAAAAGAAAGAAGTCTGATGAGGAGATGTAGTTATTTCTGAAACAGTATTATGACTTCTATCGCTTTGAGTATTGCTCTTTTTTTCTTTATAATTGTTTCTCAAAAAAGCAATGGAACTTTAAGCTCAAAAACAATTAAGAAATAAAAATATGTTCATTACGCATTCACTGATAATTACAATTAATTGACCTTGGGTTCACAAAATACTATTTAATTGATGTATTTTGGAACGATTTTCCGTCGATCCTTGTCAAATTTGGTTTTGTTAAAACATGCGTTGAACTAATTAAAGCAGCTACAGAAATATATATGTATGTATGTACATATGTACATTTGTTTTAAATGTTTTGCAAAGATGGGTTAAAAAATATGTATATTTTTAGCATAAAATGCATTTTTAGATTCTACTATGACTCATAAAGTGGGTGTATCTGCATGTAATATTATTAATATACAAAGGTTTCGAGTCAACGTTAATTTTAGGACAACTAGATATGCTCCTATGTGCTTAATAATTTGTATTGAGATTTCAGTAAAAAGGAACTTAATTACATATATCAATGAATGGTTTCAACATACACTACATACAAGCTAACTTCATTTAAATTTCAATTATAAGTTTAGACCATGGCGGAACTACATATACACGTGTCATTTTAGAATAGCTGATTCGTTCTCTTTTCCGTCGCGGTACATAAATGCCAAATTGATCTGTTATCTGATTGCCTTAAATTGTTTGGTAAACTGTTGTTAAAACAATGTGTTGATGACATTTTTATATTTGTTTACAATTTTCCACAAATTAATTGTGTATTGAAAGCTGAGAAAATCATTAATTTTATATTGCTGTGCGGTTGTGCGATATTCCGAAGTGGAAAAAATAAAAAGGGTTCAAAAAAGATGGGCAACTGTTTTTTATGTGCAAAATGGCTGGAAGGGGGAAAAGGACCCTGTTTTCCAGTGCCGAAAAAGTTGAAAACAGGATGGAGTGGGCCAAAGTGTGTGGTGAAGAGCTTAGGTTGGATGAGAGGATATGTGCGGATCACTTTTGCCCTTCGAATATACAAAATTTAGGAAGAAAGGGGAATTTGTTGCCTGACGCTGTGAAAGGAAATTCAGTTTGTAAGCAAACAGAGTAACTAATCAAAAATACTTGAACTCACGCATTGGTAATGACCTTATTTTTATTAAACCGCGCACCAATGTAATTTTTTTTTAATCACTTTTTGGCAGAGTGCAATTAAACAATTTTTTGTTCTTTGTTTTCATCAATGGTGAATAAATGTCAATTACAATTCGGCTGAGTTTATTTTAACAAAAGCGAATTCATTCAATTCTCCTTGATTTTGACAAATATGTACCAAAATCAAAAAAAAAAAACACGATGTTTTTAGTGTTCTCGTGGGGACACCACCTTATAGATTCGCCTTGGTTTAGACAGAACACGCACCTACGGTCAGTTTATTAGAAAACTTTTGTTTGCGTACCGAATGAAATATTATTGCAAAGAAAAACATATTGTTACATCTATCAAACTAAGATCGTATTCCCACTCTCTTTTGTGGTTTCGGGGCCACTGTTATGTTCAGGGTAATAAACAGGACCGTGGCCGGCTATATGGCACAATAATTCTAAAACTATCAAGTGCATCTGGGAACTTATGAAAATTACTCATAATGAAGAGCTGTAACAATACTGTTTCCTGTTTCGCGCAGATAAGTGGCGAAATTCCTCGCCAAAATGAGAAGCAAGAAGACCTGAAACCATTGAGCAACACACTGTCGTCAAAGCTATCTTCGGCAGTCCTATATGCATATCCTGGATGCATATCCTGGAACGATAACAGTACAGACGGTCGTGTTCTAAACTGATTTGTATAATATTGAAATCAAATGTACAAACAAGTAATAAAGGTTTTGCTTTGAAACGTCAGAAAAGCTCTTCGAGGAGAAATTTCTCCCTATCTCTCGAGTGCAATAAGCTTTGAAAGTCTTGATTTTTCCAATCTACCATAAAGCGAATTAAATTATGCTCACAACAAATTTTAATATGTATGAAGTATGGTGTCTTTTCTGGTCATATGTTATCCTTTTACAGGTAAAATCTGAAATAATCGCGCCGGCAGAGCCTACAAATTTTTTGTGATTGAGCCGACATCAAGGGAGCTCAAAACTGTTAGGTACAATTAAGCTTTTGTGCTTAAAAAGTATTAACATTAACGGGAAAGTTGGCTTATGACTAAGAGATTAAGCGATTAAAAAATCGAATCTTAAGAAGCAAAATAAAGTTGTAATATGCAAACATACAAAAATTGCCAGAACAACACGCTGGCCACTGATAGAAAAACTGAAAGTGAGAGTTACATACATACATATACATATACATATGTACATACATTCGTGCATTCGAATAATTGACACAATCGGTGACATTGCATGGAAAAGGAGGAAAACTTTTTATTTACATACATACAACCACACACTAAACTGGAGCTTCAATAAGACGAGACATAAACAAGAAGCCACATAAAAAGGAGAAAAACATAAAAGAGTTGCTATGTTACTTAAGGCATACATATTTACATTAACTGCTGATTACAACAGAGACAAGTAATAGCATAAATCTCAAGCCGACAGGGTGACGTAAAGTACTCGTAAATGGCAAAATCCATAGCAACGATGAAGCGATAGAGTGGAACAGACGATGCACTATAAGCGATGAATAGATTAATACAAATGAAGAAGATGAAAAAGATGCAAAAGGCTAACAAAGAGAGCTGGTAAACTTATTATATTCGTATTCAAAAGCACCATAGAGAATTATAATCAGAGATAGGAAAAACGATGAAACAATTTTTAGACAATGATAAATCAAATAGGCATGCTTTGATGAAATGGAATGAGTGAAGCAACCATGCTGCCAGATTGACTAGAACTCACCGTTTAATTAAACTGATTTGAAAAATAAATTAAACATGACATTTGGTTAATATATATATTTTTTTCACCAAAAAGTCTCCTTTGGTATAACCAAACCAAGTAAATAACCAAGCAATTAAGCAGAAATCTGTATTTGATTTTGATATTCTGGATTTCTTTAAGTATTTTAAAAGTCTCATAAAAAAATGTGATAATTTCACTTTTACAATTGTTTGGCTATTTTATTGAAATTCTATCTAATAACTTCATTTATTCTAAATAAATACATCTTTATCCATTTCTAAAGGTGGTGATGCAAACCGAAAACCAATTTTTTCATAAAATTTTCTCAAATAGTAATTATATTTTTTATTTATGTATATGTATAAGCAAACATATATTAACAGAAGTATATGAGAATTTTTTGCCTTGTTCCTTAGGTTTTTAAATCAATGTATTCACAAATTTTAATTCTATCTAATCTAATTACATCGCGAAATGGAATATATGAATTTGGTTATGCAAAACTGATTTGATAAAAGACTAATAAAAAGTAATAAAAATATGCTGCAAATGCCGACATTCGCAAAAAAATATTTATATAATTGTCAATACATACAAACGTAGCTTGCAGCAGAAGACTGTGCATCAGCGTCTTGAAGCAAAAAGAAAAAAACCCAAATAAACAGCAAAGAACATGGCAACGGCTATCAGTTTATTATTTAGTTGTCAGCCAGTTACACGTTCGCATACATATGTATATACATATATACAGAATATTTCTATGTACAAATGTACATATTTATTATGCGCATAGCTCTTCTCTAGACGTACTCACTTGAATGCTGTCTTCATTGACGCAGTCTGCGACACATTTATAGCACACACATGTATTGACATATAAGGATAATTTTTATTAATATTTTTAATTTAAATGTAGAGAATTCTCAAAAAAAAAAAACCATAGAAATCCAAGTTTCAGTTAAATAAATTATTTTTAAATAGTAAAACAAATTTACCACAAATTTACCTAGGTTATGTTAGGTTAGGTTAGAGTGGCTGCCACCGCACAAAGCACGGTGGCACATTTAGGCTGTAAGAAGCCCATTGTGATACCAATGGCGTAGGCCATACAAATTTACCTAAGAAGTACACATCTTAAAGAGTTTTTCTTTCTTTATTAATTCTTTGGGTAAATAGTTTTGTATACCAAATAATTTTAGTGAATAACGTGCAAGTTCGACAAAAAAAAACATCGCTAATTGTTAGCAATTTCAAATTTGCTCTCTTATTAACTTTGCGAAATTTTACCAATTTGCTTAAATCAAAAATTTATATTTTAAAATTTCAAAAACAATTACAATGACTTTGACAACATGGATTTGCATGCGTGGTTTCTGTTTAAGAATTCTCAGCATTTTAATTGAAATATTAAACGGAAATAAGAATCGGTCGAAGTTGTTTGTAAATAAGTGTGCTATATATTTGTTGAGGACCATAAATGTGTATGTATGCAAGTGAAGAGAATTGATGACAATTTATAGATAAAAAATACTTGTTTATGAAAAATATATGTACATATTATTTAAAGCGAATGAAGCATATTTAGTTTGAAAAATATAAAGTAAACTAAGAACTAGTACAGAAAAGTAAAATCTGATGCGTTTAAACATGAACAGATGAAAGATTTACACCCAGCCAACATTTAAAAGATAATAGAAAGAAGGGATTTCTAAAAGCATAAGCAATTTCCAAAACGGCTCTAATATAAGATCATTTCATGGTGTTCTCCTTAAACCTGCCCACAACACAATCGAAAAAAAATGTATATATTTGTTCAGCAATCAAAGCGATGTATTTCCTATGCGTGCGCAACCTTTTTTTTTAATTTAAATTTGTTGCGTGGTCGTCTAAGATTAGATTCAGAGAACGTCTACAAAACTTTAAAAGTTGGAAAAGATACTGCGGGCCAAGAAAAACCAAGTCCTGTAGCTGAAAATTTCATTAGTTTAAGTAAGAGAAGAGTGCTTTACATAGAATAATGTTTGATGGGTTAAAACAAGTTTGAAGAAGAGCTAACAGCAATTACACATGAACTTTGTTATTTATATATTCCCATATATGTACATATATCTATGTAATAAAAATTCTAAGACAAGAAGCTTCATATATTATTGCATTATATCAAGGCACATTAAACAGGTAGCAGCATTAAAGGCAAATGCAACTCTGGGGTATATTTTGTTGTTTTTTTGTGGTCCCTTCAAAATATAAATATATTATTTGACGAGTTTGATAATTCTAAATGTAAACAAAATGTACGCGTTTCTACATTTTTCATAAAAAACACATTTGTTTTCAACGCAAACAGTGCAAGACGCAGCATACTACAAGTTGTCTACAACGGATCCTCAGGTCATAAAATTCTGGAAAGACACACGAGGTATGCCTTCAAGATTGCAAAAAATGATCGGAAAGAAATTTATTGTTTGCAGACAAGCATGCCCAAGCTCTCTTTCAATTGAATATGCAACCATTCCACGTCCTTTATAACACAATGTCCCATTTCGGAGTAAGTAAATAAGTACGTACATATGTTTCCCAAATCAAGTTAACGCAAAATTTGTATAAATTAGAAATTTGAAATAACCAATATATACATACATTGTACATTTTTAACTTTACTAAAAAAATAAAACATACTACGTTAGGAAAAGTAATGTTATTAAAAACGAAATACAAAATTTACGCAAACTAATAGATTTTCGGTCTTTCTCGTAAAATTCTTCACTTTGGATAATAAATCGAGGCACAGCACTCTTTTTCGTTCACTGTAAGTTTGAGTTTAAAAGTTTGCGCATAAGTCAATTTAGTTTAGTGAAGAAGCTAAACAACTAAAGAAATACTGAAATAACACAATGCAGTTTTCAAATTTAATGGATATCAGCAGGGTAAACAAAAACAAAAGATTGCCATCGATTGTTTTTGCTTCAATTTATGCATTAACTTGGCAGCTGGTAAAATTTTTAGATTTGCCGTCTTTAAAAGTAATTATAAATTTTTTTCAACTCATAGATGCATTTAACGTCTTTTAATATCATTACGGATTTAAGTCATCAGTATTTCTTTGGAAGTATAAACCAAAACACTTTAATATATATTATTTTAGAAAATATTTTGACATATTTTCGAAAATTATTTTACCCGGTCTGGTTTGACTTGCAGCTTAGAATATTGTTAGTCTCGAAAACTATATTTTCCTTGTTTTGCACAATTTTGTTCACATTTCCTCACAACAATACACAGATATAGAATTTTTACATCACCGACATAGCAATGCCAATTCTTACGTCAAAAGGATTTAAAAAAAAAACAAAGCGCTTGCGACGATCTATAGAGCAGTATGAAACAAGTTATGCAAAATAAAAAAAATTATTTTTCAATCAAATGATTTATGTATATACATTGTACATATGTATATGGTTTTTAAATTTAATAAGTAATATAAAGAACTTGAAAATTAAACATTTTCACATATTTATAAAAGCGAAACAATAAAATTTATTTTTTGTATGGCACAACAGACATTTAACAAAAAAAAGGCTAATAAAATATTAAATAACACCGGTCAACACGATTTTTGCGTCTGATTTCTTCATGCTAAATTTAAGTTTGTCCCACGCCTAAAAAAGGGGAAAAAATATTATTTTATCAAAGTTTGCTTCTGTAGAAACTACAGCAGTTTTTAAATTTTTCGGCAAAAATTACTGATTTTTATATTTTTTTTTTCTAATATCACCTTAACTTATGATTAGAAAAATTTTTGCTGGATATAAGAGTCTTTTTTACATGTGAAATAACTAGAAATTAATGTCTTAAAGTGAATATTTTTTGTATATCTTTTATGTTCGAATAAGCTCTCTCGTATTAGACAAAAGCGAACTTTATCGACTAGAAAGGAAGATTTAAGTGTTTTTCAATATCTAGAATTATTTTTGTTAACCGGTGCAATTAGCTAAAAAGTATCGGTCCCTTAGTGAGCGTTAACTGCATTTGAATTGAGAAGTGTTGTGTTTAGTTTATTAGTAATCTGAGGTCAGAAATCAGTACATTAAATTTTCGTACATTTTTATTCTGGATGGGTTTATTAATTAATTTAACAAATAATATACTTATTTTACGTGTTAAAACTCACTCTCTGCCAAAGTGTATATGAAATTGTAACAAGAAGTCTACTTATCTTCAAATTGCAAGGTTTCGTCTATATTTTTAAAAGATATTTTTCAGGTAATAAATTCAACAAAAGTGCAGGCCAAATTATTTACTTGCATTGCAAACCTTTTGTATATTTCCAAAAAGTTGCAAAACTCAATGTCTGAATTTTGGTTAGCTACTCAATCTAGTTATTTTTAAATTCTTCATAATTTTTGAAGGTATTATTAAATAAAAATGGAAGCTGTGAAAGTGCATATCACGCTGTTGCAGCAGAATATCAACATTATATAAGATCAACCATATCAGCGATATGCCTTGATCAAATATGTAAGTACATACATTCATACACATGTATGTTATATATATTTATAATCCGGGTTGTTCCTGTACCGTGCACTCTTACAACCAATTGACCACTTTTGGGTTCAGAAAATATATGAGCATGCCGTTTTATGGGTAGTTTAATTAATTTCTGTACAAAAAAATTGCAAGTGACTTAAATTTCGCACTGATTTTTATAAAAAAAAATGTAACTCTGCACACGTTTTAGATAAATTTTCATTGTTTATAAATTACTACAAAGGCACATCAAACATCTAGCTGAAACAAAAAAAAAATTATGTGGTATTTGTACTTTGTAAAATAACAAGAGTATTTGTTGTTAATTTTTCATATTTTTTATAAATAAAATAACTGCGTTTTATATGCGAACAAATGTTTGCAAAGTTGAATTTTCCCAAAATTTCCAACAAAAAGCCGCCTGACATGTGAACATTGTTATAGTGAAATTGTGATAATAAGATTTTCTTCCTTAGGCATTACAAAAAATAGTTAAAACTACGTTGATTTTTGTTCAACCTGATTTCTAGATTGAAATTTTAATTTATGTGATTTGGTGGAATTATAAGTTTTTACCGAAAAAAATCGTTTTTAGATAAAATTATCATTAGTATGAACACTTGTTCGAGTCAACCTATGTACGTATGTACATGTGTGTTCTAAAAATCTGTTTTTTATGTAAAGTTTCAGTAAATAATGTTAAAATCTGCAGAAAAAACAGTACATGCGAAATAATTAGCTGAACGGTATTATATTCTAGATTCACATCTCTTTTGTGGAATTTTTCCATTATATTGGCAACACGAGAAAAGTCATATTTTTGAAATCGCATAGCTTCTTGCTATGAAATGTAGTCGTATCAACTATATGTATAATCAAATACATATGGATTTGACACAGAAAAATTTAATTTTGCGAGGCAATTAGTTTTGTAAAACTACCTGAATACGTTGGTTGCTAATCATGGCAACTCTTTTTTTAACTAAAAACAATAAATATATTTATATAAAACACATTTGCAGTAGTTTTAGAGAAAGAAAAATTTCACCAGAATGCCTATTTAATAGGAAAAATCAGTTGAATAGTTGTTATTTAGACATTTGTTTTGCTAATATTTTCAACTTTTCTTTTAGTTTTGCCGTATTTCCTGAATGCTTTAATTTTATTTAGGTAATTGATGTACTCCTGCAACAGCAAAAGTAAAGAAGTGTATATTTATTTATATATTTTTAGAGCTTAAGTGAGTGAAATATTATTACCGCAAAAAATATTTTGTATTTTAGTATTTTTGCCTAGCAATTGAAAGGGAAAAAATGGAATAGATAGTTACATCAGCACACGTACTGATTAACTTACCACAGCTGGCTACCCTAGCGATGTGCATACATACATGAAAATAATGCAGTTATGCAGCCAACTAAGAGTCTACTAACCTACTCGCCGTTTAACTAATACACAGCTATAAAACGTCGGTACATGCAAAACTAAATAAAAATAGAAATAATGGATAAATGGTATATTTGAGAAAATTCAAAACAAAAAACAGAAAACAAAAAAATTTATACAATTCGATTTAAACATTTTATTTTTAGCTTTAAGTTTAACAACAAAGTCGATACAAATGTGGTTAGATAAAAAACAAAACGAATAAACCGAAATGCGTTTTTGTCTCGCGTGTTTAGGAATACGATTGCCAAAAAAAAGCACAAAAAAAATTACGCAAGGTTTATGTAGTATATCGTTGATATTCGCGTGTGTTGGAGTTTTTCAGAAATATGTATATATGTATGTACATACATACATAAGTACATACATATGTATGTACATAGATCACTCACATAAATTTTGAAAAAACAAATTTGCTTTTGAAGTAAATAAAGCCGAAAGCCAGGTTCGGCATACGTTCATTCATACATACATATGTACATACATATATGTATATACATAATTTGCACTCTTATATCAAATACATAAGTATGTATGTATTTTATTTATATAGACACCTATTATTATATGAATGTGCATATATTATCTTTCTTTCATCATTAAAAAAAAAATTATATATTTTTTTTAGTTTGTTATTTTTTTTGCCTTCAGCATTAACTTTTGCTTTTAGTTACCTATGTATGTATGTATGTATGTATGTATGTATGTATAAATCATTAGCCTTTCGCATTTACTTTCTGCTGCTTTTTCGCACAAACTAAACTTAATCAAAAGTTATTGTATTGAGGGAGGGTTGATGTGAGGTGGAGCCAAGCTACGACTTGGATTTGCGTATGAATGTACAAGTACATATGTATGTATGTATGTATGTATGGCAAAATGTTATTTGGATTGGGTTACTTAATTTCTGGTTTAGCGTAAATTCCCCGATTTTAATGATGATAGCTTTAATATAATTAACGATGCAACGCTTAACTGTTGTTGGTTTTTCTTGATATTTAAAACTCGTACCTTAAATTTTGTTACTTTTTATATCTGCATAGAGAATACATACATCTGCGTGTACGTATATGTACATATGTATGTAGATACGAAGTTTAATGGCGAAATTTTTTGGCAAACAATTTTTAGTTATTTATTTTGAAGTTGATTTTTTTTTTGCGTTTGGGATAAGGTTTTTAATATGAGTGACTCTATATAATGCAAGCTTTATTACACTTAAGTATGTATGTAATACATACACAAACACATACTGACCCGCACAAGCACGAAAAATTTCGGGCATTAACGAAAACGACAGCGCTTCAATTGACGAAATGTCGATACGACCAAATGACGATGCTAACAACAATGCAGACGGATACAAATACTACACTCGGTTGGTCGAATAATGGTTTACAAGTAAATTGCCGTCGACTATGGACCGCCACGAAATGTACGTATAAAAATCGTGTCTGCGTATGTGTGTGTGCCAATAACGTTAAGAGACGAAGTTACTAAAATCCGGCTGCTCTGTACCGCTACCGATTACAGTTGCTGTTAGCGTACGAATTTGCAAAAAAAACGCGCATTTAGTATATCACTTTCAGCACTTCTTCACAACTAATTTATTTTGCAAACACTTTCGTTAATTGCTATACTTGAAATTATTTGCACATATACAATTATTTCGTGCTTTTCTCACTACATACATATGTATGTACGAATCTACTACTATTTAGGTAACTCCATACAATCGAACCGAACACAGAAAGCAGGCGAGACCAACGTGCGATTTGCGTTTGAACGACAACACGAACTACACGTAAAATCGCCAGCAAACGAACCGTTCGTAAACACGCTCCAAATGAGACTGACCAGATTGCCGAGTGACTCCAATACTTGGGGCTGCGAGTGCACTAACAGCCAATTATTTACTCCATAACCGTACAACGACACATTTTCACCAACGTATAAATGCAAATGCTCACGAATTGGAGTGGTGAGAGTGTGTTCCTATTAACAGCGCCAAGTCAAAGTCGTTAACAGCAGCGCCAATGGAGACAAAGATGGGTATTCACACACACATACAAATCTTAGCATAGTCACGTCAAGCTCGCCGGCTTAAATGGTGTTGAAATTCACATACACAAATACAATCACATACACTCACACACAGACATTCAATTCAGTGACTGTGATAATCGTGACGTTGGGTAGTGTGCACAAAATATAAAACAGATGATTGCAAGACGAATGATGTTGCTATCGCTGCTGCAAGCAGAGATTACAGCGCTGCTCTGCTATCACTAGGTGCTAATGAATTAAGTTGTGCTTTGCAATGTTCCCCATGGCATACCAATTGTTTGCGTCAGCTGTGTTCTTAACATTGTAATTTCGTTGCGTGAAAACGATTGCTGCCATGCAACAGCTGAAGTTAACAGAAAAAGCAACTTAAAAATCACCAACAAGTAACTCTCTTCCCGCTGTGGAATGATTTTACATTTTCTATAATCGCAAAACGTTTTAAAACAGCTGCGCTCGTCAGCCGAAAAGTACATACATACATATGCTTATACATACATACATATGTACATCAAAAACACTAACACCATCAGAAAGGCAAGCCTTCGCATCTACGTAGCATTGACTGCAAATAACATTATTTAACAGTGTCAACAGCGGTATTCCTGTGAAAAAGATGTTAAACTTATTTTGTTATATTCTCCATGATTTTTGGCAGTTAAACGAAATGTTTTTTAAAAGATTGTCGGCGAACCCGTAAAATCCAGATAATTTAATCGGCAATGCTTAGCTCTAATTTAGTTTGGTGATTAATCTGTAGCGCCACTGTAGAAATACATTAAAACTACAGTACGCGAAAATGGCTAAAAGAAATAAGGCAGAGTTTTTTAACTGCATGAGCATCTGATGCACAGAATGAAAAAGTAGTACTTCCCTTTTGTCCTGCTAATGCGGCTTTAGAACACTGCTTTTCGGACCACCTGCCTAATCTAAAATTGTAACTGCTACTGCGTCCAGAAGTGAATATAAATCAAGGCTGTAAATTGTCCGGCTTGGAACTTGCGACTCTGACATTCTCAACAAAAGTAGTGCTTTAAGAAGCATATCTTAGCTTGCAACGCCCACAAGAAAAAAGAAGGCGCGTTTTGGAGCTTGGTTTACTCCATCTGCAGAGCCACAAGAGAGTAGTGTTTTACGAAACTGCATACGTAAGTATATGGCAACTTGAGTTTAACATATATTTACTTCAAGAATTAAATGATGAAGTAGCGTGGATAATTTAAGTGAAGCTACTAATTCTGAATTAGTCCCGCAGTCACTTAGGCGGGACGGAACGAATGGAATCAACAATAGTGGGTATTTAGACTAACAAAAATGGTTTTAATATGATGCAATTTGTACGGCGGCAACAAGACTGGAACGGACGTAGAGCTTATCATTGAAATCGCTTACCGTCAAAATATTTTGTCGGTAGTACCGTGAGCGTAACGGGACATAACGTTGGTAGGTTTAGTACGTATTGAAGTCGCACATAAAAACACCAGTGCGGAAAAAACAGTGTCAACAGAAGACTCTCTACTAACGCCAGTTGTGTTCGCTCTTTTTAGCATTTCAGCAAATTATAGCAAATAAATCGCTGTCGCCAATGTGCTCAACAATTTTTCACTTCACTTAATTTCTTCGTCTTGCGTTATACTCGTTGAGTTGTACCTCATTTGCTGTTAACTACATTCATTTGATAGTTCAATCCTTTTTCACTTCCGCTGTTCATTTAACAGTTGCGGCATATGTGACCCAACAAACAAAAATGTTGCTAAACAAGTTTTAATGCCGGAAAGAAAAGTCAACACTTCCGACTTTGTGTGTTCATCCAATGCGATGAATAAATAATGTCAGTATGTAGTACTATCGAAGAAGAGTTGTTAAAATGTATTGCTAAAGAGCGTGATAATTTGATTTGCTTTTCAGAAAGTAAGAGAAATAGTGTGACACAAAAATAGTTAGAAGAGACTTACAATAAGCAATTTGTTTAGAAATTATAAATGTTTGAAGTTACGAGTAAATGCTTTAACTTATTATTAACGTTGCCTCTTTTTCGCTACACAGGCTAATATATATGTATGTACATATATATTTATGTTAGGAAAGGTTAGGTAATTTACCATTATGAGAATTTATATTTAGTGACATATATTATAATTCTGTTATATTTAAACAACTGTGTTAAAAAGCTGAAAACGTTTTTAAATAAAATATTTAACTTTTAAAACTGTTGCTCGAAGCCTTGATGAATTATACATTTTTTTTGTTCGAATTTTGGGATTATGATTTTTGTTATAGAATTAACTGTGTTTTAACAAGGGTTTTAACTGAAAAATGACGACATAAATATTTATGTATTTATGATTTGATTCAGAACAAATATCTATATAATAAGATATTTGATCTTTTGGCCCGCATTTCGTATACATACGTACATTATATTAAAAAAAAACTCCTCAACATAAGCATATCAATAACTATAATTCCTTTAACAGCTTTCATGTACTTTGGTTAGAATGAATATTGTGGAGAATGTGTGTGGTATGAATGGAACTTGTGCGCAGAGGAAGTTTAATGATGTTTGAGATCACTCATAAATATTCTAGTGCAGTGGGTTATTCGAATGATTGAATTATGCGAAATAGTTAAAAAGTGAATGTGATAAATAAGAATTCAACATAGACACAAGTTTAGTAAGCCTAATTGTAATTTTGTAAATACATACATATGTATGTATGTACATATTGTTTGTAGCAAACTTAAAAGAAATAAATTTTATGTATATAGATCAAATATTTCAATTAAACAAATCAGTTTAGCTGGATACTTTCATATATGTATGTATGTTTGTACATACAAATAAACAAAATAAAATATGAGCTAAAAAACTGTCTGAAGCGTTGTCGTTTTCCATCGTTTATGCTCATCCAAGTGTTTCAATTAGTGATAGTATTATTTACATACATACATATGCACGTACATATATGCATACGGACTATGTGTTAAGTTGTATGTGCCAGACAGTATAAATAGGTATTATGGGAAAAATTAATAGTTTTTATTTTGTTTTGGTAACAAATGAACGGTAGCTGGAAAATATATCTACATACATACTTAAGCATGTTCTTGTGGCAATGCATAAAAAATATATGTTTCTGAGTTCAAGCGATATAGTTGAAAGCGGTCCTACTTAAATGAGTCATACATAACATATGGTATGTACATATGCATGTATGTAGATGAAATCAGTTGCGTAAACAGGATAAGAAAATGCAATAAGGCTGGAATAACCATCATGCACTTTCCTGCTATTTTTCTTGCTAGGTTGTATTTGTAAGCATGTACATACACACGTATCTACATAATAATATATAAATTTGTTTATGCAGCAAAAAAGGGTGATCTACAATTCGTATATGTACGTACATATTAGGGATGTCAATTTTTTGCATTTTGTTGATCCCAGGATTTTCGAGATTTGAAAGCGATATCCCAGGTCAATCCCGGTGTCCCGAATTTCATGAAGTTTTGATTCGTTATTTTTAATTTGCCAAAAAATTTAACACGTCTGTAATCGTTGTATTATAGAAGTTTACAAAATAACATTAATAAAACAAACAACGATTTGTTGTAATTCATAAATGCATTTATTGGTCTTTTCAAAAATAATAAAAAAAATAAACGTAATATTTTACATACACAAAATAATTTATACTTTAAGTACAAAAATAAATATATGGTACCGAAGCAAATGCACCTAAATCAAGTAAAACTATTTGTATTTACTGTTTGAGACCAATATTAAATATTAATGTATTACCATTTAGTAAAAAAAGAAATACATGAGGTAAAAATTAAAATTAAAAATATTAAATGCATAAAATACTTCATTCATAAGGTTCATATAAACACTTGCTCTCGCTTAACAGGCAAGACTGCAGGCAACTTGTTGGACTGTTGACCGGTCACTTCACGTGGCATAGACACCTGACAAACAAAAATGCCATTGTAAATCGCGGTTGGTGATATTAATAAGACAGTGAAACAGAATTTTTTAAATGCAGAACTTTCAAATGCGGAATTATGAAAAAGAAGACTTAAAAAAAAAAGAATTTTTTAAATACAGAATTTTGCTCGAGCGGAATTTTTTTACATTTTGCAGAATTTTGCGATGTGGAATTTTGTAATTCCGATCCCTTCAAGG